>CM072693.1:1628577-1639597 GCA_036884735.1 Huso huso | reverse complement strand
CCTCTCAAGTAACGCTTTGTATATGTGCCCATGTGCAGCTGTGTTTCTATTCAAACATGTGTGAGCATGTGATCTCACTGAGAATCTGAGACTACATGTTAAATAAGGACACCTTTCATACAATGTAAAGACATGTATGCTTCATGAGAGGCAGGAATCACCCAATAGAAAAATAATGTTGTCTCTATTATATATCCTTGAAGAGATTGACCAAATGCACAACAGGGAGCAGCTGTTTTGAACAAACTGGGAATGGCCTGATAGAAATAAGAATGGGTGCTGTAGCTGTGTGTGGGGGGGACCACAACAGAAAGGTTACAGCCATGCTACAAAAAAGAGGTTGCTGGTGTGTTTAAGCTTGGAAAACTTAAGCCGCATATAAACATTTTAATGTCTAATTTAATTTAATTTAATTTAAGATTTTTTTAAAATTATTTTAACGTGTTTGTTATTTTGGAATAATCTATTTTTTATCAATGGAGAAAATTATTTTAGGCTCTTTTAACGTGAACGGTGCAGGGATTTTAATAAAAAGAGCACACATTTTATTTTTTTAAACAGCAAGCGTTCAAATGTGATTTTATTGCAGGAGACACACTGGAAAGCAGTAATCAGTCTCACTGGCAGTCTGAGTGGAGGGCGACTAATATTTTTAAGCCACGGTTCTAATTTTAGTGCTGGGGTTGCTGTTTTTTTCTCCAGGATTTGGGCGATTTATATATTGAGATTATTCAAGGTCGACTTTTAAAAGTACAGATAAAACACGCTGGTATTTTTATTGATTTTATTCATATTTATGCACCAAATGTTGGGGAGGAGAGGATTTTATTTTTAAAAAGCTCAGTCATGTACTTAGGGGTTGCAGTACGACAATTCAATAGACCCCTAAATGAATATATAGTGAAAGAAATAAATACATTCACAGACATTTATTTATTCGCTCATTTATTTTTATTTATTTATTTTCATATTTATTGACAGAGTAGTTTTGCACAGTGAAATGTAAAACAAAACAGAAAAAGCATCGAAATCTAAAAAGCAGAAAAATAGGGTTTATGGAAATTGTGAAATAAATACATATTGAAATAAACAAATGCATAAATGCATGGCTGTAGTTTATTTCTTCATTATTTATTTTTATATTGACGTAGAATATCCTCCATACAAAGGGAGCAGCCATACAATATTAAGATCTTAATGTACCACATACACCGCTGTTATTCCACAGGTCGAGACAAATGCACCACTGCATTTAAAAACAAAGTACAATTAAATCACATATATATATATGAAAAAGAAAAACACAACAGGAAATGTACCACGCTGTGCAGACTGTGCCTTTAACGCCTCTGCTGGCCTTGTTAACGATGACTGCTGATGATGAGGGTGACGCTGCCATTGTTTTACCTCACGCTGTACACGCAGGATGTGCCTGTCCGTTACCATGGCAGCTGAGGGGAAACACACTTTCCAGCTTTTTCATTAAACTGCTTTCGACTCAAGAGAAAGACTCACAGCGAGGAGCTCTAGAATCTCACATGGAGTGTCTTCCTTATGTGGGAGACAACGGGCGCGTGGGTAAGCACAGCGGGGGAGACTTTCAAACGAGAAAATACAATTGCAGCGATCCGTCACACCAGAACCGTGTATATAATAACTAATTTATGAATGTATTCATTTCAGTAAGCATCTCCTGTCAAAGCAGAGTCTCTCCTTTTTGGTAAGGTGTTTGCTTGATTCCATGATTGACTGTGTTTAAGTTTGTAGTTTTGGTTGATGTTTATAAAGTTTCATGAATCTCATAGCAGTTAGGCTCTGCATGTGTGGTGGAGTCCAGAGCTGCAACACGGTTTACAGTTTGTCATGAATGAGAAATCTGCTTATTCCGGGTATTAGTTACAATGAAAGGAACTAAACCACAGTGCTCCTTCGCTATGGCTGTACCACCTTGAGAATGCCTGCCTTCGCCTGATCTCAAAAGCAGGCAAAGATCAGGCCTGTTTACTACTAGGACGGGAGACTGCCTGGGAATACCAGGTGCTGTAATATTTTCCTTCTGCAGGTGGCTATTTCCCACATATTTCTAATCCTGATAGCTAAAACTGAAATCAATATATATGGCCTTTCTATTTTTTATGGATGTTTCTCGATTCCCCCTTGGATTGCTTCTCTCCCCCTCTAGGGGTGCGCCCCTGTTGAGAACCACTGGGTACATGTGATGGACTCTCGCCACCAAACACCTCACACCAGCTGCCATGCACACACTTCACCCTGAGCTGCCATGATCACAAGTTCAAGGAAGACCCTGATCAACACAACCAAAGACCGCTAAACAAGAAGCCTGACCTCCCCACCCAAACCAAGCTGCATCAACAACAGTCAAAGACCGTAAACAAGAAGCCTGACCTCCCACCCAAACCAAGCTGCATCAACAACAGTCAAAGACCGTAAACAACAAGCCTGAACTCCCCACAAAAACCAAGTGTGTGTGTGTGTGTGTGTGTGTGTGTGTGTGTGTGCTTGTGTGTGTGTATATCTATCTATCTATATATATATTCTCTCCCCCCCAAAGAATTTGCAGAAATGGCAGCCAACATCTGTGGTGCAATGGGTAGTACATTGAACTTCTGTTAACCTGCAGCTCTGATTTTAATATTTGACAATTAATCATTATTTATACTGTGTAACAAAGCTACATAATCACAGCTGTGGCTAAGATGAATTGTTTGAGAGAAGGGAGAAGAGAGAGAAATAGCTGTGTTTGTACAAACTCAACACAAAAGAAAACTATAAGCTATTTTTTCTTTTTGATTGCCAGAGAAAACTTGTTGTTTTCTGAAAGGAAAAGAAACTGCATCAGCTGAAAATGAGTTTAAACTTTAGAGCACTGCTTGGCAGAAGTGGCTGCTGTGCCAAGGAAGACAATTTATAGAAAAGACACTTGCATTGGCAGCACATGCCTCAGTGCTCTGGGAGTGTTTATAGCCCTGTGAGTTTAACACTTCGCATGATTGAGAGCTGCCATTCCTGGCAACAGAATCCACAAACAACAATGACTTTTATCAGCATCTTCATTCAAGTAATTTGTCATCTGCACTCAGGTAAAATCATTTAGAAAAACATGTTTAAAAAACTATTTCTGGGACATTTCTTAATATACAGTATAAGTGTTGAAATGAAACAGGAAAAACTGAAAAAGGCTTGACATTTTATATGTTGTTTTTTATAATTCAATTCACTTGTTTATGATAATTCCACATTATCTATTACTTTCAGAATCCAGTGGACAGATTTGTGTGACTCAGACTCCAGCAGAAATCTGTTCTCCAGGAGACACAATCGCTCTGAGCTGTAAAACCAGCACCGAGTGTACACTTATAACAATTACCAACGCCTAGCCTGGTACCAAACAGAAACCTGGAGAAGCTCCCAAACTCCTGATCTATTATGCAAGTACCTTCAGTCTGGGATCCCAACTCGTTTCAGTGGCAGTGGATCTGGGACTGACTTCCTCTGACCATCAGTGGAGTCCAGGCTGAAGATGCAGGAGATTACTACTGTCAGAGTTACCACTACCCCAGCAGCAGAGATGTGTTCACACAGTGCTACACACTCATTTAAAAACCTCCCTCAGCAGGACTGCAGGAAGACTGCACTGCTGTAGCTGGGACCTACTGCAGGTGCTGAGGGTGAAGGCAATGAAACGGGTCACGGCCTGTGGAGGAAAGCTCAACTGCACACAAACACACTGAGCTCAATAACAAGGGCTCAAAATAAAAGACAAGATCAATCTGGTAAATATCTTGATTATTCATGTACTCTAATACATTGCAGAGGCTGAAGGGCTGTCATTGGATTTATATTTACTAATTTAGTTTCAAATGAAAATGAAAATATAATTCTTGATTTATCTCTAGTAAGGAAAAAGATAAAGGTGAACATTGTTAATTTTCTAATAATTAAATACAAACTGAAAATAAACTGAATCAGACACTTTACTCCTCTTAAAGAAATAAATAAATATATACATGCATACATACATACATACATAGCATATTACAATCCAACATATTTCTATTATTTACAGGTTTTAAAGCAATCTATGGTTTAAAACACATTTTAACGATTTCAATATTAATATACAAGATTTTTTTTCATTTCTTTACTTGTCTTCAAAGCAATTTAATATTTTTTTCTAATTGAAACTATTAAATAAAAAAATATAGTGAAATAAATATGAATAAAAATCTATTTCTATAAAGTGTATCAGTAATGCTACAAAATTTAAACCTCACGCTGAAAGTTCAATCATTTCATTCATTTGTATTTTTGTGCGTTGATGCTCAGAAAAGTGTTGATAGTGTGAAAACATGGAGTACACACACAAACACATTGTTAATTCACCATTGTGCAATTTAAAGAACTATATTAAGGGTGGGGTTTGTTTCTTGTTTCAATTTGCAGATCGTTGATGGTTAGATAATTCATTGTAAATTTCACTTCATTAAATGTATGTTTGTGGCAGTGAGCTGGCTGTTTAACAATACCTGTATCTAATCATCTTGATCAATTGATTAATAACTATAGGTTTGTTTGGGTTACAAATTGTAACTTATTTGCCAATCATTGATGTTGGGATATCTGATTGAAAACTTTACTTGATGAAGTGTATGTCTGTGATAATGAATTGTCTGCTTAACAAACCTGTGTTTAATCATGTTCACTAATTGGTAATAACGATATTAAGGGCTGGTTTGCTTTGTTTCTTTTAAACACTGAGGGCGGCTCTTTTGAGTGAAACACATCTGTTGTTTGAAGTTTTGGTCTCTGTTTTAAATAAATGTAGAATGTTTGAAATATCACAATGGTGAATTAACCAGTTTTGTTTTCCTGCTATAAAGTGTAGCATTGACAGGAACACACCCAGATGTTTAGCTGTGGAAGTGCTTTATGTGCAAGGACTTGGCACTATCAGTGTGAAGTTCTGTGTGGAATGCATGCTTTCACAGGCTGATACAACCAATGCATCGCATTGAAAGAGGAAGAAACCATTCTGACTTCATTGTCAACCATACAGGACATTGTCAGTCAACGAGCAGACTGGGGGCACAGTGATATACTGTAAGGAAGGAGCTAGTCAAGTCTTTGTGAGGCTTTTGTCTGCTCCTTGTCTGGTAAAGCAGGAGATGTTGAATGGGGTTTACAGATTGATCTGCAGCAGAAAATGATGCATGCAGCTCTCCCATCCCCTGCCTGCGCGCACTGCTGTGTTTTGTGTTGTGTGTTTTCAGAGCGGTCGTTGTTTATATTTGTATTTATTTGTAATGATTGCAATGTTAAATAATCATTTTCACAGGTATTTATTGCACCCGCGACTTTAGTGTGCTTCTGGTGCTGAATGTTTCCTGCTGTGTATTAATCTGCTGCTAACATTCCATTTCTTTTTTTATCTGCAATAAAATAAAAGATTCTTTTTAATTGGAAGAGGCCGTGTTTCTGATCCCATCCTTGATTTGCTTTCAGAATAAAATAACCTGTCACTGTTTTATTTGTCCAGTGTCTTACACACTAATCTGGCGTGAACCGACTCCAAATGTGATTATGTATTTCAATTCTCGTAGCCCCTGCCTAGCGGGTGTTACAGTTACATAAAAAGGACTCTATAGAGTCCTAATTCAAAAAGAAAGAGCAAAAAGCAAGTTGGGAAGGGAGGGAGGGTGTCAGTAAATATCCAGAGTGCTCTGAGATTTAAACACAAAACACACAGCTGATAGGAAAGAGGAAACACTCTGAGCCTCCAGCTCAATACAGCAAATCATGGAATAAAGAGATTCAGTGACAGCTAACACAGGAGCTGCTCTGTGTTCAAGTGAATAAAGTGCACTCATTAATGTGACCTCAGAGACACACACTGCAGATATTAATACTGACCCACAGGAGGGAGCCAGGACCACTGCTGTCCACAGTGTAATAACACAGTAATAAGACAATTTTAATAGGCAGCAGCTAAATCCCCAGTCAGTCCAGTTCTCCCATTGTTAGCACGAAGGCTCCTCACACCCAGTCTTCTAAACACTACAGTGTGGTCTGTGTCTGGAGGAAGGAGCTGCTCACAGTGATGTGTGCTGGGAAACACTGTCTAATATTCCACACTTGGGATTCATTTTTGATTCCACCCCGGCAGTCACTGTGCTAGTAACCTGAAAGTGTGGCAAAGTGTGACAGAGATACACAGTGACAGCTTGGAACAGACAGACACAGTGACAGCTTGTAACAGAGATACACAGTGACAGCTTGTAACAGAGATACACAGTGACAGCTTGTAACAGAGATACACAGTGACAGCTTGGAACAGAGATACAGTGACAGCTTGTAACAGAGATACACAGTGACAGCTTGTAACAGACATACACAGTGACAGCTTGTAACAGAGATACACAGTGACAGCTTGAAACAGAGATCCACAGTGACAGCTTGAGAAGTCAAACAGTCTGTATGAGAAGACATCGAGCAATGTGGAGGAATGTTTTCTAATGCAACCTCATTATCCTCATTGCAAAAGTGAGCAAACTGGGACAAGGGCCACACAGTGACAGCGTGAGTATTCAGAGTAGACTGGAGCAGAAAGGATGAATTTTTCAAAGGTGTCCACATTGCCCCACTATGCTGATTGCATCTTTATCATTGTATTCTCACTACCAGTGAATAAACACCCTCAAATTAACACAAATTGTTTTGGCTTTGCCTTAACTTTTAAATAAATCTTCTCATCAATGTTGTTAAAAAATTAAAAAAAAAGACAAATCATCATACAGATAGCTAATTGAGTTTTTATCAGCTCACACACAGTCTGTCCGTTCATGCCCGTGTCCCATATGTTTTCCACTTTCTCCCTGCAATGTCTTTTTTACTGTGAGGCTGATGAAATGGAGCACATTTAAACAAGGGATTGCATCTTCATTAAACTAATCCTGAACAGCAAAGACTGCAGTTACTAACACTCACCACAAGAGGGAAGCAGGCACTTTTTTCAAACTCAATCTGAAGGTGTGTTATTTTGGTCTTCTAACAAAACACAGCACCACTGATTTCCATAATGTAAAACAGTTCCCTGAACATCAAATTTTTAAATGATTTCTATTAAAACATTCTTAAATATCCTTCAGCAAACTCAAGTGAATAAGATAGTATTTCATTGTATTCTTAAGCAATTTCCGTCCAAACCATCAGACCCAATCCTGAACAGGTGTGCTGAACATATCAAAAGCCAGAACAACACTCATTATGTGGGGTTGTGGGGCGATCATGCGTTGTTGGGGTTTTGATTTTTGTTGTTGATAAGATTAGAACAAGCCAGGTCCCCAGGTCAGGTCTCAGGTCCAGGTTGCTCAGGTCAGTTTCGTGGCATTAAAGTCAAATTCTCAGAGTGCAAAATGGTGCAGCTGAGGACCTCGTGGGGTGAGGGTTGCTGAAAATAAATGAACAACACTATACTATTTACCGTCGTTGGAATAGACACCATTCATTTCATATCAATTATTACATTTAATACGTAATTATAAATGAACATTTATTCGTCAAATCAAAATTCCTGTCTCTTTCCTTTGTCATTTACTTCTCAATGTGATGACATATAGACAATTTAAACTCAAACTTCTCCAAATGCAGCTGTATAGAACACCCCTCAGGCTATATAATCTGTTCTGAACTACTGAACCGGGTTGGTTCAGATGGCTGGATATAAACAATTTATAATTTCACAAATAAAACCGTTTGTGTTCAAAACTTATGAGGTGAATATGTAAAATGTGAACTGCAAAGCCGGGCGTCAGACATCAGCGACAAGTTCAGCATTTGGTGAAATAACGTATCAAATGGGCCAAAACCAACCGGTGTGTTATTATCATACTAATTAATTAATTGTAAAATAGATGTAATTAACAATAATTGATAAACTTCCGTCTTAAATAAATTGATTTACAATTAATTCCTTCGCCATCCATTTGTATTTAGTCTATTTCATCAATATAATTATATTTCAAATTTAGCTATTAACTTTCCATTATAATTATTCTTCTATCTTAAATCTGACATACTAAAGATACTTTACTGTTTCTTAAATCAATGACCTCAAATATTATCTGTTAATATACACTTAGCCTATCAGTCTGGTAAGTATAATAATTGACTTGTGGATATTCACATCGAACTAAACTATGTTCTAAATCCTCAAATAACATCTCTGGATCCATGATATAAATGTCTTCTTCATTTAATATACTTTTATTATTCATTAGTTATTTTACTACATACTCCTAGCTGAGCCTTCAATCAGACAGTCCTTGTAGATGATCCAGTTTGATCATTATATAAACTTAAATTCAGTACTGATATTTCTAAACAGGTTGTAATATAATTTCAGTATTATTATTATTGTGTGTGTGTGTGTGTGTGTATTTAATTAGCGTGCTGATTGTCAGAGACGTATGAAAGTGCGGTACGCTAATCAGCTGTTATACCTGAACCTCTTTACCTTGTAAGAACACCAACTCCTTTTGTTTTATTATTATTTCTTTATATGAAAATTCATTAATTTATTATTGATCTTTATTTATTGATTTCTCTTGCGTCTTTTTCATGCAGAAATAACATTGCTGTTATATTGATCTTTAATTGGACACAGAACCCCTCATTACTATAACAATTCGATTAAACTGTCTTTCAACTTCCTATTTATTTAGTTGTGTGTTTTCTATTATATTATCTTCTCGGTGAGACAGAATATCAAAGTGTTATGATGTTGGATGATCTTTAAATATTTTATAGTGTTATTGGTAGTGATCATTTCTTGATAAACTTCTGATATATAATATTGTGTAATGAATTAAGTAAATGCTCATATAATAATAACTTTCGTTGCAGTATGAAAACTCTTTATGGCTTTAAGCATTGTAAATGAATATATTAAATCCAATTTATTAAATTATTAAATCATACTCTAAATATATTCAATAATTCTATATATTATAAATAATTTTTAAATTATTATTAGATAGAATGGGAATGGTGGGGTGTATTATCTCTGCTTGATCAGTATAACGAATTCTTTCCTGAACAATAAGGCATATCCTCTCCATTCTTTTGTAGATATAGCTTAACATTGACTTCTTAAATACCCAATTCCTTCTTTAAATTACTCTGATGATCATATTTATTTCTTATATATTCTTTAGCCTTTATTTGATGATATAAATAATTTTCCGTCAGTATATTTATAAACAACTAACTTCCTCCTATATTCAAACATGACATGCCTTTATTCTCCTTAGGCAGAGATTATTGAAAAGCTATGAACATCGAGATGGCAAATAATGCTGTTCAGTATAACTGAGTTGTTTTGGTAATATTTACGAAGTACTTCCTCGCGGCTAATTAATTCTTTAGGTTTTGAGAAATTGCACTTATTATTTTATTCAGATAGTCCTGGTAGTCGCCATACCTGGTAAGTCGCCTTGCATTTGCTTCATTTCCTTATCATAGTCTTTCTTGAAGTCTATATATAAATCTAGAAGCAAATCTAATATAACTTTATTACTAATATAATAAAATACAGTATGTAACATTTAGTAACTTTACATGCATATAATCTGTAATTTGCTTTGGTAAAATTAACCTTCTTATCATTATAATATATATTTCATATATTCGTCTTCATGATAAATATTATCACAATTTTTAATTATATAGAATAATTTCAGTAATAAATTTATTTTATTTATTTAGGTCAGTAAATGAATATTATAGCTCTGCCTGTATCGAACCCAGATACATGCTTAGGCTGATTGTTGATTTACTCTGTTCCTTGGTGCCATAGACCTGGTTCAGTATTATTAACTTTCAACTTTCGGTTTTGGTTCTGTTATTAAACAGGGCATCTGTGCAACCGTCCTTTAGGATTGCTTTGTGTTAAACTCCTGTCTGAATTTTCATCTCTTTAAACAACCTTGCTGACAGCATCTGAAAGTGTTCTTCTCCTTAAATGAAAACCTTTATATTGTAATATAATAATATATAACTACACCTTTCAATTAATTTGTTGCAACTCACAAGCCAGCCTCGATTAAACTTCATTCTATTACAGTATATCGAACAAGTAGAATTTAGTCTTACTTTTATTTATTAAATTCCTATATAACAGATAAACTGTACCAATATATGCTAGATCAACCACCTTTATAAGATAGATAGTCATGATGGTAGACCTGATTACATATCCTGTTGATAGCTTATGGAAGACAACGTTATCAAGAACTGTTCTAGGTTTTGATACTAAGTCTATGTTCCTTTCTGTCGAATGAACCTTCCTGAATGATTACATAGATATTTTATATTCTACCTCCTCTTGTTCGACACATTACTACCTTGATGTTTCTGATAGAGATTGGCATGACTTATTATACCTTGATTCATAATGAGATTATAAACTGGATAATGATCCCAATCTTAAAAATTCCTTGGAATGGTGGATATTACAGTATATAAGTTAACATCTTCTTCTCATTTCAACTTTCCTCTAGATACTTCTGTTAACTCAAATAATATATTGAACCTTTTATACTTGATCTCTTACTTTATTGAACAATACTGATTTCATGAATAGACTTTAAATTATTACTTCATCAATAACCTCCTTTCCTTCATACCAGTTATAATTATATCCTGTCATCAAAATTTGTTGCCGTATACTTCATATCCTTCATTTAACTGCATGCTTTATTTCGAACGCATTCCTAAAGCCGTGTTCAATGTGACCTGAGACATTCCTGCCTGATATTGGGCTGGTCAAAATTATAATTGGACAGAGACGTTGCTGGCCAAGCCAGCCTGAAAGGTTATAATGTCGGGCGTAATAACTTGTGGATCCATTACCATATAAAATTTGAGACTGGTAGGCAAGGTAACATCCCACCTGTTCCTTCATCCTGTTGCCTTTTGAAACGCGCATGGTGTGCGTGACTAT
>CM072693.1:1610255-1620597 GCA_036884735.1 Huso huso | reverse complement strand
GGGGAGGAGAGATTTTATTTTTAAAAAAAGCTCAGTCATGTACTTAGGGGTTGCAGTACGGACAATTCGAATAGACCCCTAAATGAATATATAGTGAAAAAATAAATACATTTCACAGACATTTTATTTATTCGTTCATTTATTTTTATTTATTTATTTTCATATTTATTGACAGAAGTAGTTTGCACAGTGAAATGTAAAACAAAACAGAAAAGCATCGAAATCTAAAAGCAGAAAAATAGGTTTGCGAAAATTGTGAAATAAATACATATTGAAATAAACAAATGCATAAATGCATGGCTGTGCGTTTATTTCTTCATTTATTTATTTTTTATATTGACGTAGAATATCCTCCATACAAAGGGAGCAGCCATACAATATTAAGATCTTAATGTACCACATACACCGCTGTTATTCCACAGGTCGAGACAAAATGCACCACTGCATTTAAAAACAAAGTACAATTAAATCACATATACTATATATGAAAAGGAAAAACACACAACAGGAAATGTACCACGCTGTGCAGACTGTGCCTTTAACGCCCTCTGCTGGCCTTGTTAACGATGACTGCTGATGATGAGGGTGACGCTGCCATTGTTTTACCTCACGCTGTACACGAGGATGTGTCGTCCGTTACCATGGCAGCTGAGGGGGAAACACACTTTCCAGCTTGATTAAACTGCTTTCGACTCCAAGAGAAAGACTCACAGCGAGGAGCTCTAGAATCTCACATGGAGTGTCTTCCTTATGTGGAGACAACGGGCACGTGGTGTAAGCACAGCGGGGAGACTTTCAAACGAGAAATACAATTGCAGCGATCCGTCACACCAGAACCGTGTATATAATAACTAATTTATGAATGTATTCATTTCAGTAAGCATCTCCTGTCAGCAGAGTCTCTCCTTTTTGGTAAGGTGTTTGTTTGATTCCATGATTGACTGTGTTTAAGTTTGTAGTTTGGTTGATGTTTATAAAGTTTCATGAATCTCATAGCAGTTAGGCTCTGCGCATGTGTGGTGGAGTCCAGAGCTGCAACACGTGTTACAGTTTGTCATGAATGAGAAATCTGCTTGTTCCGGTATTAGTTACAATGAAAGGAACTAAACCACAGTGCTCCTTCAAACATGGCTGTACCACCTTGAGAATGCCCGCCCTTTGATCTCAAAAAGCCGCGCAAAAAGTCAGGCCTGTTTACTACTAGGACGGGAGACTGCCTGGGAATACCAGGTGCTGTAATATTTTCCTTCTGCAGGTGGCCATTTCCCACATATTTTAATCCTGATAGCTAAAACTGGAAATCAATATATATGGCCTTTCTATTTTTTTATGGATGTTTCGCATTCCCCCTTGATTGCTTCTCTCCCCTCTGGGGGTCGCCCCCCTGTTGAGAACCACTGGGTACATGTGATGGACTCGCCACCACAACACCTCACACCAGCTGCCATGCACACTTCACCCTGAGCTGCCATGATCACAAGTTCATGAAGACCCTGATCAACACGAACCAAAGACCGCTAAACAAGAAGCCTGACCTCCCCCACCCAAACCAAGCTGCATCAACAACAGTCAAAGACCGGTAAACAAGAAGCCTGACCTCCCCCACCCAAACCAAGCTGCATCAACAACAGTCAAAGACCGGTAAACAACAAGCCTGAACTCCCCCACAAAAACCAAGTGTGTGTGTGTGTGTGTGTGTGTGTGTGTGTGTGTGTGTGTGTGTGTGTATATCTATCTATCTATATATATATTCTCTCCCCCCCCAAGAATTTGCAGAAATGGCAGCCAACATCTGTGGTGCAATGGGTAGCACATTGAACTTCTGTTAACCTGCAGCTCTGATTTTAATATTTGACAATTAATCATTATTTATACTGTGTAACAAAGCTACATAATCACAGCTGTGGCTAAGATGAATTGTTTGAGAGAAGGAGAAGAGAGAAAATAGCTGTGTTTGTACAAACTCAACACAAAGAAAACTAAGCTATTTTTTCTTTTTGATTGCCAGAGAAAACTTGTTGTTTTCTGAAAGGAAAAAGAAACTGCATCAGCTGAAAATGAGTTTAAACTTTAGAGCACTGCTTGGCTAGAAGTGGCTGCTGTGCCAAGGAAGACAATTTGCATAGAAAAAGACACTTTGCATTGGCAGCACATGCTTCAGTGCTCTGGGAGTGTTTATAGCCCTGTGAGTTTAACACTTCATGATTGAGAGCTGCCATTCCTGGCAACAGAATCCACAACAACAATGACTTTTATCAGCATCTTCATCTGGGCACTTGTCATCTGCACTCAGGGTAAGAATCATTTAGAAAACATGTTTAAAAAAAAAACTATTTCTGGGACATTTCTTAATATACAGTATAAGTGTTGAAATGAAACAGGAAAAACTGAAAAAGGCTTGACATTTTATATGTTGTTTTTTTTATAATTCAATTCACTTGTTTATGATAATTCCACATTATCTATTACTTTCAGAATCCAGTGGACAGATTACTGTGACTCAGACTCCAGCAGTGAAATCTGTTCTCCCAGGAGACACAATCGCTCTGAGCTGTAAAACCAGCACCGCAGTGTACACTTATAACAATTACCAACGCCTAGCCTGGTACCAACAGAAACCTGGAGAAGCTCCCAAACTCCTGATCTATTATGCAAGTACCCTTCAGTCTGGGATCCCAACTCGTTTCAGTGGCAGTGGATCTGGGACTGACTTCACTCTGACCATCAGTGGAGTCCAGGCTGAAGATGCAGGAGATTACTACTGTCAGAGTTACCACTACCCCAGCAGCAGAGATGTGTTCACACAGTGCTACACACTCATACAAAAACCTCCCCTCAGCAGGACTGCTTTAGACTGCACTGCTGTAGCTGGGACCTACTGCAGGTGCTGAGGGTGAAGGGCAGTGAAACGGGTCACGGCCTGTGGAGGAGCTCAACTGCACACAAACACACTGAGCTCAATAACAAGGGCTCAAAATAAAAGACAAGATCAATCTGGTAAATATCTTGATTATTCATGTACTCTAATACATTGCAGAGGCTGAAGGGCTGTCATTGGATTTATATTTACTAATTTAGTTTCAAATGAAAATGAAAATATAATTCTTGATTTATCTCTAGTAAGGAAAAGATAAAGGTGAACATTGTTAATTTTCTAATAATTAAATACAAACTGAAAATAAACTGAATCAGACACTTTACTCCTCTTAAAGGAAATAAATAAATATATACATGCATACATACATACATAGTATATTACAATCCAACATATTTCTATTGCGTTACAGGTTTTAAAGCAATCTATGGTTTAAAACACATTTTAACGTATTTCAATATTAATATACAAGATTTTTTTTTCATTTCTTTACTTGTCTTCAAAGCAATTTAATATTTTTCTAATTGAAACTATTAAATAAAAAATATAGTGAAATAAATATGAATAAAAATCTATTTCTATAAAGTGTATCAGTAATGCTACAAAATTTAAACCTCACGCTGAAAGTTCAATCATTTCATTCATTTGTATTTGGTGCGTTGATGCTCAGAAAAGTGTTGATAGTGTGAAAACATGGAGTACACACACAAACACATTGTTAATTCACCATTATAATTTAAAGAACTATATTAAGGGTGGGGTTTGTTTCTTGTTTCAATTTGCAGATCGTTGATGGTTAGATAATTCATTGTAAATTTCACTTCATTAAGTGTATGTTTGTGGCAGTGAGCTGGCTGTTTAACAATACCTGTATCTAATCATCTTGATCAATTGATTAATAACTATTAAGGTTTGTTTGGGTTACAAATTGTAACTTATTTGCCAATCATTGATGTTGGGATATCTGATTGAAAACTTTACTTGATGAAGTGTATGTCTGTGATAATGAATTGTCTGCTTAACAAACCTGTGTTTAATCATGTTCACTAATTGGTAATAACGATATTAAGGGCTGGGTTTGCTTTGTTTCTTTTAAACACTGAGGGCGGCTCTTTGGAGTCGAAACACATCTGTTGTTTGAAGTTTTGGTCTCTGTTTTTAAATAAATGTAGAATGTTTGAAATATCACAATGGTGAATTAACCAGTTTTGTTTTCCTGCTATAAAGTGTAGCATTGACAGGAACACACCCAGATGTTTAGCTGTGGAAGTGCTTTATGTGCAAGGACTTGGCACTATCAGTGTGAAGTTCTGTGTGGAATGCATGCTTTCACAGGCTGATACAAACCAATGCATCGCATTGAAGAGGAAGAAACCATTCTGACTTCATTGTCAACCATACAGGACATTGTCAGTCAACGAGCAGACTGGGGCACAGAGTGATATACTGTAAGGAAGGAGCTAGTCAAGTCTTGTGAGGCTTTTGTCTGCTCCTTTGTCTGGTAAAGCAGGAGATGATGTTGAATGGGGGTTACAGATTGATCTGCAGCAGAAAATGATGCATGCAGCTCTCCCATCCCTGCCTGCGCCGCACTGCTGTGTTTTGTGTTGTGTGTTGTTTTCAGAGCGGTCGTTGTTTATATTTGTATTTATTTGTAATGATTGCAATGTTAAATCAATCATTTTTCACAGGTATTTATTGCACCGCGCACTTTAGTGTGCTTCTGGTGCTGAACGCTTCCTGCTGTGTATTAATCTGCTGCTAACATTCCATTTCTTTTTATCTGCAATAAAATAAAAGATTCTTTTTAATTGGAAGAGGCCGTGTTTCTGATCCCATCCTTGATTTGCTTTCAGAATAAAATAACCTGTCACTGTTTTATTTGTCCAGTGTCTTACACACTAATCTGGCGTAGACCGACTCCAAATGTGATTATGTATTTCAATTCTGTAAGCCCTGCCTAGCGGGTGTTACAGTTACATAAAAGGACTCTATAGAGTCCTAATTCAAAAGAAAAAGAGCAAAAAAGCAAGTTGGGAAAGGGGAGGAGGGTGTCAGTAAATATCCAGAGTGCTCTGAGATTTAAACACAAAACACACAGCTGATAGGAAAGAGGAAACACTCTCTGAGCCTCCAGCTCAATACAGCAAATCATGGAATAAAGAGATTCAGTGACAGCTAACACAGGAGCTGCTCTGTGTTCAAGTGAATAAAGTGCACTCATTAATGTGACCTCAGAGAGACACACTGCAGATATTAATACTGACCACAGGAGGGAGCCAGAGGACCACTGCTGTCCACAGTGTAATAACACAGTAATAAGACAATTTTAATAGGCAGCAGCTAAATCCCCAGTCAGTCCAGTTCTCCCATTGTTAGCACAAGGCTCCTCACACCCAGTCTTCTAAACACTACAGTGTGGTCTGTGTCTGGAGGAAGGAGCTGCTCACAGTGATGCGTGCTGGGAAACACTGTCTCTAATATCTCCACACTTGGGATTCATTTCCCCTTGATTCCACCCCCGGCAGTCACTGTGCTAGTAACCTGAAAGTGTGGCAAAGTGTGACAGAGATACACAGTGACAGCTTGGAACAGACAGACACAGTGACAGCTTGTAACAGAGATACACAGTGACAGCTTGTAACAGAGATACACAGTGACAGCTTGTAACAGAGATACACAGTGACAGCTTGGAACAGAGATACACAGTGACAGCTTGTAACAGAGATACACAGTGACAGCTTGTAACAGACATACACAGTGACAGCTTGTAACAGAGATACACAGTGACAGCTTGAAACAGAGATCCACAGTGACAGCTTGAGAAGTCAAACAGTCTGTATGAGAAGACATCGAGCAATGTGGAGGAATGTTTTCTAATGCAGCCTCATTATCCTCATTGCAAAGTGAGCAAACTGGGACAAGGGCCACACAGTGACAGCGTGAGTATTCAGAGTAGACTGGAGCAGAAAGGATGAATGTTTTCAAAGGTGTCCACATTGCCCCACTATGCTGATTGCATCTTTATCATTGTATTCTCACTACCAGTGAATAAACACACCCTCAAATTAACACAAAATTGTTTTTGGCTTTGCCTTAACTTTAAATAAATCTTCTCATCACGGTTGTTAAAAAATTAAATAAAAAAGACAAATCATCATACAGATAGCTAATTGAGTTTTTATCAGCTCACACAGTCTGTCCGTTCATGCCCCGTGTCCCATATGTTACTCCACTTTCTCCTGCAATGTCTTTTACTGTGAGAGGCTGATGAAAGTGGAGCACACATTTTAAACCAAGGGATTGCATCTTCATTAAACTAATCCTGAACAGCAAAGACTGCAGTTACTAACACTCACCACAAGAGGGAAGCAGGCACTTGTTCAAACCCAATCTGAAGGGGTGTGTTATTTTGGTCTTTACAAAACACACAGCACCACTGATTTCCATAATGTAAAACAGTTCCCTGAACATCAAATTTTTAAAATGATTTCTATTAAAACATTCTTAAATATCCTTCAGCAAACTCAAGTGAATAAGATAGTATTTCATTGTATTCTTAAGCAATTTCCATTCAAGCCATCAGACCCAATCCTGAACAGGGTGTACTTATGAACACTATCAAAGAGAAAGCCAGAACAGCACTCATTGTAACGAGGTAGTAACGAGGGTGCAACACGAGCCGTCATACCGGTGTAGGGTTTGAATTTTTATTGTTGTCAAGTCATTTTCATCAAGTCCCAAGTCAAGTCTCAAGTCAATTCTCAAGTCAATTCGTTAACGTCTCAAGTCAAGTCTCAAGTCCCCAAAAAAGCGACTCGAGTCCACAGCTCTGCCTAAAGGGACCTCGCAGTAGAATTGAGGTTGTTCAGCACAAGAAAGAATATCAAGGCGACGGAACAAGCCTGCTTGCTGCTACAAAAGCGGCACTATACTAAACTTTACCGATGCGTTAGGAATAGACACCATTCATTTATTCATGCTTTTTACATATCAGCTAATTGCATTCCGCATTTACAGAAAATACATGATTATCGTGAACATTTGATAAAATCAAAAAATCAAAAAATTCCACTGACTCACACTGCTTTCACTTTTTATCATTTACTTCTCGCCTTAGCTTGCGTCTCAATGCGTGACGACGTTTGTTTTGTTGACTCTCAGTTGCCATAGGAACGTTTAAAACTCCGCGACAAACTTTACTCAAATGCACAGCTGTACAGAACACACCCCTCAGGCATGTGCTGTCTATTCACGGAACAGACTACTGAACCAGTTAGTTCAGATGAGCGCTGGATACACAATAAACAATTTGACAATTTCACAAATAAAACCGTTTGTGTTCAAACCTATGAGAGGTGGAATGTAACAAAAATGTGAACTGCAAAAGCCAGAGCGTCAAACATCAACGACAAAAGTTCAACATTTGAATTGAAATAACAGCTGTCAAATAGACAAAAGCTCAACACTCGAAGATAGTATGCCAAATTGAAAATGCTCAACACACTAATTGAATTAATTATACATAAAATAATGAATGTAATTAAGCTCAATAATTGAAATGGGAACTTCAAATCTTAAATAAATTGATTACAATTCAAATTTCCAACACGCCATCCGATTTGTGTTTAGTCTGTTCTAAATCAATACTGCGCGTTGTATTTCAGGTTAAGCGCTGTGCTTTCCATTTGCCACTTGGTCATTCTATTCCCCGGGACTGCCCCTGTCATGGCAAATCTGACATGCTAAAGAGATGCTTTGCACTGTTTCTTAAATCAAGTGGCCTCAAATAAATTGTCTACATTAATGTCTGCTTAGCCTACCTGTCAGTCTGGTGAAAT
The DNA here is from genome assembly GCA_036884735.1 of Huso huso. NCBI lineage: Eukaryota > Metazoa > Chordata > Actinopteri > Acipenseriformes > Acipenseridae > Huso > Huso huso. The sequence goes on along the minus strand of CM072693.1, from coordinate 1,612,881 downwards.
TGTAAAAATGGACAATTGACTTGTGGATGTTCACATCAGAACTCGAGCTGTCATTCTCGTCCCCTCAAACTGGCGCAGGCAACACATCTGCCTGGATTCCTGCATGATATAAATGTGTTTCTTCATTTGCGCGCCTGCTTTTTATTATTCATTGGGGTTTGTTTACTACATGCCTCCATAGCTGAGCCTTTAATCAGACAGTCCTTGTAGGTGACAGTCCAGTTTGATCCGCACGTACTTCTGCCAAACTTAAATTCAAAGTACAATCTTCTAAATGGGTTATATATTTTAAAATTATTATTATTATTATTATTATTATTATTATTATTATTATTATTTATTTTAATTAACGTACTGATTGAAAATCAGAGGACTAATATGAAAGAGGTGCGTGCATCAATTGCAGCTAATCAGCTCCATTAGCACCTGAACCTCTTTATAAACCCCATTGCGCACTAAGGAACACCAAACTCAACTACTGGCGGTTTTGTTTTTATTATTGTTTCTTTATAACGGTGAAAGAAGTTCACGGTCGGGGCTGCCTTGGATTTAATGATGCCGTGTTGTCTTAGATTTGGGTGATCTTTTCTCTCCTTTAGAAACGTTCATTTTATTGTGTTTCTCACTTGCGTCTTTTTTTTTTTTTCAATGCAGAATAACATTGCTGTTAGCAGTGTTAGTCACTGAAGTTTGGACACAGAACCCCCTCTAGGTACTATAACGGTCGATTCAGCAGAGCTGTCCTTTCAGCTTCCTGTTTATTTGCTGGTTGTGTGTTTTCAAGTATCGTTGTCTTCTGCAGGCTCGGTGAGGACAGAATGTCAAGGGAGTGTTATGATGATGATGTTGGATAAGTCTTTTGTTGGAAAGTATTTTCGCATCAATGTTATTGGTGAGTGATCATTTTTCTTGAATGGAAAGCTTTTGATGTATAAAGCCTGTTGACTCGTAATGTAATGACGTGAATTAAGTACAGAGTACTCCTGCGCTGTATGGCAGCAACCAGGCTTTGTTTTTGTTTTTTCAAATGCAGGGTATGAAAGGCTCTTGCGTTAGCTTTAAAAGCATGTTGCTGATCGCAGTAAATAGACCTGTGCTGCTACAACCTTAGTCAGATTTGTTGACTGAAATTGTGCAGAATTAGAAATCATTTACTCTAAACCTACTGTTCCGAACAAGCGTATAATTCTACTAATATAAATAGTTTTTAAAGAATTGCAATAAGTAGATGGAATGGGACGGTGGGGGTGTTCACTTTGTTATATCTCTACCTTGCTTGATCACGTGTACAGTTTCTTAAAAGGCCAACCGAATTTCTTTCCATAGACAATAAGGGGGCACTTGTGTCCCTCTCTCCAAGACTGGCTGCACAGTGTGGATATAGCTTAACCGTTGACTTCTTGGGAAATGCCAAGTTCCTTGCTTCTGTGCTGAGTTGCTTTGCTCAGAACACAGTGAGTCATCATTTTATTTCTTGTAAACTTGTTTCTAATGGTGACATGCTGGGACTAACTTTAGCCTTTGTTTCCAGAATGATGAGACCTACAAGCTGACAGTACAAATCAGTGTCTTCTCAAACAGTGCTATGACTTCAGCTTCCTCCTATGTTCAGAGCATGACATGCCCCTATTCTCCATGGGCAGAGGGGAGATTCTGTGTGAAAGAAACTACATGGAGGTAAGGGCTGTCAGGATGTGATAATGCTGTTCAGTATAACTTGTTGGGTTGTGTGGGTATTTTAATTGTCATTACAGAAGTGCTTCACTCATGACTAATGTGAATTCTCTTTAGGTTTCTGTGAGAAGAGGTGTGCCACTTATTGAGCCCAACTTTGTTCAAGATGATCCTGATTGGTCCCTTGCATACCCTGAGGTAGAATCATGTGACTTTGCATTTGCTTCATTCATGTCCCCTTGGTCTTGCCTATTGAGGTCTACTCTACTGTCTCATCTAGAGGAAGCAAAATCTAACGGCCCCCTTAACTTTAACCTGTCTCCCAAGAGGGTGGCCAGGTACGAATTGTGTGACATTTAAGGCATTGGCTTTACATGCATGTAATCTGTGATTTGCTTTGGTAGAAATTGATTGTGGAAGTTAACCCTTTCTTGTCAGTGTAAGCCTTGTATTTCAACCACTGAGGTAGTGGCTTCATATGTGCAGGGCTATAAATCCTTCATGATAAATGTGTCCTGATTTACCTTTTTGAAGACTGCTGCATAGGAGCAATTTCAGGTATTGTCCTAAAGTTTGGTACACTGATGTGTTAAGGTCCAGTACAAATGAATGGCTGTAAACTCTGCCTGTATCGGATCCAGACAACATGCTTTCACATAGGCTTTCGTACGCAGTTGTATTTGAGGATTTTCTCTGTTCCCTTAGATGCCCGCTGAACCTAGAATGGTTTCAGTGATGTGTCATTAAACTTTCAACTTTCAGTTTTAGTTCCTGTTTATTAAACATGACATCTGTTATGACAAATCCTTTTAGACTGGGGATGCTTTGTGTTCAAACTCCCTAATCTAATGAGATTTTTTTTTTGCTAGGCAACTGCTGCTGACAACAGCATCTGGAAAATTGTGTTCCATCTCCCAGCAAATAGAAAGACAACCATGACTGTTGCTCAGGC
>CM072693.1:1591077-1609755 GCA_036884735.1 Huso huso | reverse complement strand
TACAATTAAATCACATATACTATATATGAAAAGGAAAAACACACAACAGGAAATGTACCACGCTGTGCAGACTGTGCCTTTAACGCCCCTGCTGGCCTTGTTAACGATGACTGCTGATGATGAGGTGACGCTGCCATTGTTTTACCTCACGCTGTACACGGGACGTGTCGTCCGTTACCATGGCAGCTGAGGGGAAACACACTTCCAGCTTGATTAAACTGCTTTCGACTCAAGAGAAAGTCTCACAGCAAGGAGCTCTAGAATCTCACATGGAGTGTCTTCCTTATGTGGAGACAGCGGTCACGTGGTGTAAGCACAGCTGGGAGACTTTCAAACGAGAAATACAATTGCAGCAATCCGTCACACCAGAACCGTGTGTATAATAACTAATTTATGAATGTATTCATTTCAGTAAGCATCTCCTGTCAGCAGAGTCTCTCCTTTTTGGTAAGGTGTTTGTTTGATTCCATGATTGACTGTGTTTAAGTTTGTAGTTTGGTTGATGTTTATAAAGTTTCATGAATCTCATAGCAGTTAGGCTCTGCGCATGTGTGGTGGAGTCCAGAGCTGCAACACGTGTTACAGTTTGTCATGAATGAGAAATCTGCTTATTCCGGTATTAGTTACAATGAAAGGAACTAAACCACAGTGCTCCTTCGCTTATGGCTGTACCACCTTGAGAATGCCCGCCCTCGTCTGATCTCAAAAGCCGCGCAAAGTCAGGCCTGTTTACTACTAGGACGGGAGACTGCCTGGGAATACCAGGTGCTGTAATATTTTCCTTCTGCAGGTGGCGCTATTTCCCCACATATTTCTAATCCTGATAGCTAAAACTGGAAATCAATATATATGGCCTTTCTATTTTTTTATGGATGTTTCTCGCATTCCCCCCTTGGATTGCTTCTCTCCCCCTCTAGGGGGTGCGCCCCCCTGTTGAGAACCACTGGGTACATGTGATGGACTAGCCACCACAACACCTCACACCAGCTGCCATGCACACTTCACCCTGAGCTGCCATGATCACAAGTTCATGAAGACCCTGATCAACACGAACCAAAGACCGCTAAACAAGAAGCCTGACCTCCACCACCCAAACCAAGCTGCATCAACAACAGTCAAAGACCGTAAACAACAAGTTTGAACTCCCCACCCAAACCAAGTGTGTGTGTGTGTGTGTGTGTGTGTGTGTGTGTGTTTGTGTGTGTGTATATCTATCTATCTATATATATATTCTCTCCCCCCCCAAGAATTTGCAGAAATGGCAGCCAACATCTGTGGTGCAATGGGTAGCGCATTGAACTTCTGTTAACCTGCAGCTCTGATTTTAATATTTGACAATTAATCATTATTTATACTGTATAACAAAGCTACATAATCACAGCTGTGGCTAAGATGAATTGTTTGAGAGAAGGGAGAAGAGAGAGAAATAGCTGTGTTTGTACAAACTCAACACAAAGAAAACTATAAGCTATTTTTTTCTTTTTGATTGCCAGAGAAAACTTGTTGTTTTCTGAAAGGAAAAGAAACTGCATCAGCTGAAAATGAGTTTAAACTTTAGAGCACTGCTTGGCTAGAAGTGGCTGCTGTGCCAAGGAAGACAATTTGCATAGAAAAGACACTTTGCATTGGCAGCACATGCTTCAGTGCTCTGGGAGTGTTTATAGCCCTGTGAGTTTAACACTTCATGATTGAGAGCTGCCATTCCTGGCAACAGAATCCACAACAACAATGACTTTTATCAGCATCTTCATCTGGGCACTTGTCATCTGCACTCAGGGTAAGAATCATTTAGAAAAACATGTTTAAAAAAAAACTATTTCTGGGACATTTCTTAATATACAGTATAAGTGTTGAAATGAAACAGGAAAAACTGAAAAAGGCTTGACATTTTATATGTGGTTTTTATAATTCAATTCACTTGTTTATGATAATTCCACATTATCTATTACTTTCAGAATCCAGTGGACAGATTACTGTGACTCAGACTCCAGCAGTGAAATCTGTTCTCCCAGGAGACACAGTCGCTCTGAGCTGTAAAACCAGCACCACAGTGTACACTTATAACAATTACCAACGCCTAGCCTGGTACCAACAGAAACCTGGAGAAGCTCCCAAACTCCTGATCTATTATGCAAGTACCCTTCAGTCTGGGATCCCAACTCGTTTCAGTGGCAGTGGATCTGGGACTGACTTCACTCTGACCATCAGTGGAGTCCAGGCTGAAGATGCAGGAGATTACTACTGTCAGAGTTACCACTACCCCAGCAGCAGAGATGTGTTCACACAGTGCTACACACTCATACAAAACCTCCCTCAGCAGGACTGCTGGCGACTGCACTGCTGTAGCTGGGACCCACTGCAGGTGCTGAGGGTGAAGGCAATGAAACGGGTCACGGCCTGTGGAGGAGCTCAACTGCACACAAACACACTGAGCTCAATAACAAGGGCTCAAAATAAAAGACAAGATCAATCTGGTAAATATCTTGATTATTCATGTAGTCTAAATGCATTGCAGAGGCTGAAGGGCTGTTATTAGATTTATATTTCCTAATTTAGTTTCAAATGAAAACTAAAATATATTTCTTGATTTATCTACAGGAAGGAAAAGATAAAGGTGAACATTGTTAATTTTCTGATACTTAAATACAAACTGAAAATAAACTAAATCAGACACTTTGTTCCTCTTAAAGGAAATAAATAAATATATACATGCATACATACATACATAGCATATTACAATCCAACATATTTCTATTGCGTACAAGTTTTAAAGCAATCTATGGTTTAAAACACATATTAACATATTTCAATATTAATATACAATATTTTTTTATTTCTTTAAATATCTTCAAAGCAATTTAATATATTTCTAATTGAAACTATAAAATAAATAAATATAGTGAAATAAATATGAATAAAAATCTATTTCTATAAAGTGTATCAGTAATGCTACAAAATTTAAACCTCACGCTGAAAGTTCAAGCATTTCATTCATTTGTATTTGGTGCGTTGATGCTCAGAAAAGTGTTGATAGTGTGAAAACATGGAGTACGACACAAACACATTGTTAATTCACCATTGTGCAATTTAAAGAACTATATTAAGGGTGGATTTGTTTCTTGTTTCAATTTGCAGATCGTTGATGGTTAGATAATTCATTGTAAATTTCACTTCATTAAGTGTATGTTTGTGGTAATGAGCTGGCTGTTTAACAATACCTGTATCTAATCATCTTCATCAATTGATTAATAACTATTAAGGTTTGTTTGGGTTACAAATTGTAACTTATTTGCCAATCATTGATGTTGGGATATCTGATTGAAAACTTTACTTGATGAAGTGTATGTCTGTGATAATGAATTGTCTGCTTAACAAACCTGTGTTTAATCATGTTCACTAATTGGTAATAACGATATTAAGGGCTGGGTTTGCTTTGTTTCTTTTAAACACTGAGGACGGCTCTTTGGAGTCGAAACACGTCTGTTGTTTGAAGTGCTGGTCTCTGTTTTTAAATAAATGTGGAATGTTTGAAATGTCACAATGGTGAACTAACCAGTTTTGTTTTCCTACTATAAAGTGTAGCATTGACAGGAACACACCCAGATGTTTAGCTGTGGAAGCTGCTGTATGTGCAAGGACTTGGCACTATCAGTGTGAAGCTCTGTGTGGAATGCATGCTTTCAGGCTGATACAACCAATGCATCGCATTGAAAGAGGAAGAAACCATTCTGACTTCATTGTCAACCATACAGGACATTGTCAGTCAACGAGCAGACTGGGGTCACAGAGTGATATACTGTAAGCAAGGAGCTAGTCAAGTCTTGTGAGGCTTTTGTCTGCTCCTTGTCTAGTAAAGCAGGAGATGATGTTGAATGGGGTTACAGATTGATCTGCAGCAGAAATGATGCATGCAGCTCTCCCACATCCCCTGCCTGCGCCGCACTGCTGTGTTTTGTGTTGTGTGTTGTTTTCAGAGCGGTCGTTGTTTATATTTGTATTTATTTGTAATGATTGCAATGTTAAATCAATCATTTTTCACAGGTATTTATTGCACCGTGCACTTTAGTGTGCTTCTGGTGCTGAACGTTCACTGCTGTGTATTAATCTGCTGCTAACATTCCATTTCTTTTTATCTGCAATAAAATAAAAGATTATTTTTTAATTGGAAGAGGCCGTGTTTCTGATCCCATCCTTGATTTGCTTTCAGAATAAAATAACCTGTCACTGTTTTATTTGTCCAGTGTCTTACGCACTAATCTGGTGTAGACCGACTCCAAATGTGATTATGTATTTCAATTCTGTGCAAGCCCTGCCTAGCGGGTGTTACAGTTACATAAAAGGACTCTATAGAGTCCAATGCAAAAGAAAGAGCAAAAGCAAGTTGGGAAAGGGAGGAGGGTGTCAGTAAATATCCAGAGTGCTCTGAGGTTTAAACACAAAACACACAGCTGATAGGAAAGAGGAAACACTCTCTGAGCCTCCAGCTCAATACAGCAAATCATGGAATAAAGAGATTCAGTGACAGCTAACACAGGAGCTGCTCTGTGTTCAAGTGAATAAAGTGCACTCATTAATGTGACCTCCGAGAGACACACTGCAGATATTAATACTGACCACACGAGGGAGCCAGAACACCACTAACACCCCGACTGCCCCCAACCCCTTCTCTCTTCCAGCCCCTCCCCAGTGCAGTAAGAAGGAGTCTGTGTGTATTCCTGCTGTCTGCTTCTCTCTGCCCCCTCTCTCCTGTAGAATCCACACCAGCCCTGTTGAACAGAGCCCAGTGGCACACAAGCCTTTATCAGAGCACTGCCACTCCCCACACTGGATCAGTGTCTCACTGTTTCTAAATGACATGTGGGATTGGACACTGCACAGGACACTGGAGTGTTAGAGTGGCAATCAGATGAAGCAGGAGCCTGGAGACATGTCAGAAACATCAGACTGCAGATATTAACACAGACTGCAGATATTAACACTGACCACAAGAGGGAGCCAGAGCACCACTGCTCTTCATAATCAATCATTCAATCAATCAATCAATATTTATTTTATAGAGCGCCTTTCATAGTGGACCACAATCACAAAGTGCTTTTCAAGACAGTGGGGAACAATGCATAATACATTAAATACAGTGAAATACAGGGCATAGTACATTAAATACAAACAGTAAAAAACAATGCAAATACATTAAATACAAGCATATTACATTAAATACAAGGCGAGGATGTGATTTCTAAACATTGTGGATGTGTGTGTCATACAGAATCATACGAATAAGATGGAGTGAAAAACCTGAAATAGCAATTTAGACAACAATTAATAACAGATATCAGGCTTGAAGAGCATTGAAAGCCAGAGAGAACATGGGGATGAATGATGTAATAACACAGTAAAAAGACAATTGAAATAGGCAGCAGTTACATCCCCAGTCAGCCCAGTTCTCCCATTGTTAACACAAGGCTCCTCACACCCAGTCAACTAAACACAACAGCATGGGAAGGGATTTTACTGCAATTTCAGACCAGCAGCAAGACTGCACTACACTGTGAGAGAGAGTAATAAAATGTTGCTCTTTAATCCAGAGCAGTGGTTCTTAACCTGGGGTCCTCAGAGACAGTCCAGGGAGTCCACAGGAAAAAAAAAACTGGAAACTTTTCACTCAATATTAGCAATGTGCAAAAATCAAATGTTTGCTTTTGAATGGATTTGATTTCACAAAGTTTATGATGGATCTGTTAACCTGCAGGTCTGATTTTAATATTTTACAATTAATAATTATTTATACTTTGTAACAAAGCTACATAATCACAGCTCTGGCTAAGATGAATTGTTTGAGAGAAGGGAGAAGAGAGAAATAGCTGTGTTTGTACAAACTCAACACAAAGAAAACTATAAGCTATTTTTTTTGAGTGGCAAAGAAACTGCATCAGCTGAAAATGAGTTTAAACTTAAGAGCACTGCTTGGCTAGAAGTGGCTGCTGTGCCAAGAAAGACAATTTGCATAGAAAAGACACTTTGCATTGGCAGCACATGCTTCAGTGCTCTGGGAGTGTTTATAGCCCCTGTGAGTTTAACACTTCATGATTGAGAGCTGCCTTCATGGCAACAGAATCCACAACAACAATGACTTTTATCAGCATCTTCATCTGGGCACTTGTCATCTGCACTCAGGGTAAGAATCATTTAGAAAACATGTTTTTTTTTTTTTTTTTAAATCTATTTGTGGGACATTTCTTAATATATAAGTATTGAAAGTAAACAGTCAAATTCAAAAAATGGTTTGACATTTAATGTGATTTAATCATTTAATTCAATCATTTACTATAATTTTCTATTTTATTATTTTCAGAATCCAGTGGACAGTATACTGTGACTCAGACTCCAGCAGTGAAATCTGTTCTCCCAGGAGACACAGTCACTCTGAGCTGTAAAGTCAGCAGCGCAGTGTACAGTAACAACTACCTAGCCTGGTACCAACAGAAACCTGGAGATGCTCCCAAACTCCTGATCTATAGGGCAAGTAACCTTCAGTCTGGGATCCCAACTCGTTTCAGTGGCAGTGGATCTGGGACTGACTTCACTCTGACCATCAGTGGAGTCCAGGCTGAAGATGCAGGAGATTACTACTGTCAAGTTTACACAACCCAGCAGTAGCTGGGTGTTCACACAGTGATACACACCCGCATAAAACCTCCCTCAGCTGGACTGCTGGCGACTGCACTGCTGCAGCTGGGACCTACTGCAGGTGCTGAGGGTGAAGGCAATGAAACGGGACCCGCCTGTGGAGCAGCTCAACTGCACAAACACACTGAGCTCAATAACAACACACAGTTACATGTAGGTATGGATTCAATATTAGTCTATTTAAACAAACTGATTTTGTTGTGACTACAGGGTCATCTAGTAATGTAGTGATGATACCATCTATTCTAAATTTTGAAACATCATTCAGTTATTCCAAGAATTGTAAAAATGTAACTCATGTTTTTCATATCTGATTCTCATATGAAGATGTCCATGAATCCTGGGCTGGGTTGCACCATCTGTGTGTAAGTTCTTACTTAGCTTAGTTATAGCGTAAGTCTTGCTAACTTAATTTGACACATTACTACATTGACACTAGTTGCAACAGGTCAGATAGTTCTAACACAAGGCTTAGTTGTTGTTTAAAATGTCTCCATACCTTTGAGTGGTGTAATCTATTCAGAGAATCACATTTCCAGATTTGCTCGGCAGCTGTTGCTGCTTCTCTTTCATGCTGATTTTAACAGAGTTTTTCGGCGCCAGTATATTCTTGCAGGCCGCATACATCCTCTTGACAGTTAAGATATTGACATTGATGCCGCTTTTAGACGAGAGAATATTCTGATCACTGATTATGTGTGTGTATATAATAGGTGAAATGAATACAAATAAAAAATGTATTTACTGAAATGTACAATTCTTCATTCATATCACTGTCACATGTCATGTATATTTTGCAGTATTTATAACACATTCATAATATTCACTTGAATTCCTACATCACAGACTCCCCATTAATTCAGTCTCATTCCAAAATGAAAGAAAGCTGGTTTGTTCCAATCTTTCTCAAAACAACATGTCAATACAAGAGCCATGTGTTTCTCAGTGAGCTGGGATTGCCATGGCAATGGAGGTGATCAGTCACTGTGTGCGCCCTTTCACACACATCAATCAATCAATCAATAAAGAAATCAATACATGAGTTTCTACCTTTCCCTGGCTTGTTAAATATTAGCATGATTGAAATCATGAAAACGCACTGGTAGCAGTTCAAGGTACATCTTGGAAAGGCCTGTGAAAGACAGTGAAGTAGATGTTCCATTTAGAAGAGTAAGAAAACATCAAAATGAGAACAATGAAAAGAAAAAATGACAGGTCCATTACTTGTACAGCAGCAGCAACACATGGGAAGGTATAACACTAGGGTTAGGGGTAGGGCACTATATACCCTTTAATTCTTATTAGGATTGAAATAATGACACAAACACAAACATTATTGTCAGTTTAGACAGACACACAGATTAGACAGCAGTGATATACTGAGAGCTTTGACTGGGGTAAAAATAGAAGAAAACAGCAAAAGTGGCTCAACCCTATGAAGCCCCACTGGTGCTCACGGCTCAGATCTCATCTAACTGCCTGGGACAGGATTTGTATAAAGGAAGGTGCTTTGCATACCTGTGCCTGCCTCACTGCTCTACACAACAGCTAGAATAACTGCACTGCTCCATTGCTCAGGGTTTCTAAAGCTGACAGTTCAGCCCTTTCACAGTCACTGAGACACACAGAACATGGCTTCACTGGGGCCCTCCTCTGCACACTGGCACTCTGTGCTCATGGTAAAAAATCATTATTATGAATTATTATTAATATCAGCGCTTCCTCACACAGTGGAATGCAGTTAATGGACGAGGCTGTTGACTCCGGGTGGGTTGATGTTCTGTGTTTTATTTTCAGAATCCAGCGGTCAGATTGTCCTGACTCAGAGTCCCACAGTGGAGTCTGTCTCTATAGGAGGGAGTGTCACTCTGAACTGCAGATCCAGTAGCTCTGGTTTTACCAGCAGTCTAGCCTGGTATCTGCAGAAACCGGAGGAGCTCCCAAACTCCTCTTCTCTTCACTGAATAGCCGAGTCTCTGGAGCTCCAGCTCCATTCACTGACAGCAGGTCAAGAACAAACTTCATGCTGACCATCAGTGGAGTCCAGGCTGATGATGCAGGAGATTACTACTGTCAGCAGCACTATAGCTTCCATTCATTTGATCTACAAGAGACACACTGCAGATATTAATACAGACCACAAGAGGGAGCCACAGCACCACTGCTCTCCATAATGTAATAACACAGTAACAGCCCAGTCAGCCCAGTTCTCCCATTGATAACACAGGCTCCTCACACCCAGTCATCTAAACACTACAGTGTGGTCTGTGTCTGGAGGAAGGAGCTGCTCACAGTGATGCATGCTGGGAAACACTGACTCTAATATCTCAACATCTGCAACTTCCACCCCTGCCAGTGAATATTAAAGAATGTTAAAATGTCCCTTTAGCAGGCCAGCATTTTAAACACAATGATTCTCCCTTGCTCTCCTCTCTGAGAGTTGCTGTGAGCTGTCTGTCCCACACCCCAGTTATTCCTGCAGACTCACATCAGTGTGTGTCAGTACAGAGGTTACAGATTTGGGTGATGTTATCTGTAGACATGGCGTCAATTTTCATTGCTATTCAGATGCTACTCAATTATATTCATCCCTTAAACAAGGTGACAACACAATTGCAAATATCCTTACTATCTGTCTTTGCCGACATTGGGCAATGGATGTCAAAGAACTGTCTGTTGTTGAACTCTGATAAAACAGAGGTAATGTTATTGGGATCAAAATATCAATTAAACAATACAAATTCAGATGTTTTTGCAGTTGACAGCTTTCATTTTAAGTTGAGATCTGAATTGAAATCTGGGTGTAATGTTTAACCTTTACTCCCATTTTTCTCCCAATTTGGAATATCCTTTGTTTTTTGAAGCCCTGTCTCACCGCTGCAACCCTCGCGGTGACTCATGCCTCAAGCTGACCTCTATTTTCACACTGCAAGCCGACAGCTAAGCAAGCAGACCTATCGGCCGGAGAACAACGCAGTCCGTGACAGCACAGCCGGCTCGCCCAGGTGCCTGGCCACCCACAGGAGGCGCTGGTGCGTGGTGAGACAAGGATTACCCACCCTCCCGTCCGGGCGGCGCACATTGGCTGAGCTCGGTGTAACTTTTTGACCCCATATCTCCCATTCAAACCTCATATAAGAAAAATTAACTGAAGTGTCCTTTTTCATTTGAAATATTGTTAAGCTAAACTTTCTTTCCATGGAAGATGCAGAGGGTGATGCATGCTTTCATAACATCCAGACTAGATTATTGCAATGCTCTTTCCTCTGGTATTCCCAGATCTGTGTTATCCGACTGCAGCTTGTGCAAAACGCTGCTGCCAGGGTTTGAACAGGAAGTAGAAGACATGACCACATTACACCGGTATTGGCAGCCCTGCACTCGCTTCCTGTAAGGGTCAGGGTGGATTTTAAGGTCATGCTTATTACTACAAAGCATTAAACGGTTTGGCTCCCTCCTGTCTAAAATGATATTTTGATCCCATATATACCCTAGATGACCACTGCGATCCCAGGACTGTCCCTCAGATTTTTAAAGAACGCAGGTGCTAGAGCATTTGGTTTTAGGGCCCTGAACCATGGAATCGACTGCCTGTTTCTGTAAGGGAGGCTCTAACTGTTGCAATTTCTAAAACCCAATTAAAGACATACTTTTATAATTTATCCTCACATCTTAATATTAATTATTGTCTGTACTGTACTGCATTTTAATTTATCTCTATATTGAATATTGTATTATCTGTTATTGCCTGTTGACTGTTTTGTTTATTTATTCATTTACTTATTTATTACTAAACAAAAATATTGTTTTGTTACACTTTGTTACACACTGCCTTGAGACGATGTATTGATGTATTGTCAAATAAAGATTGATTGATGGATTGATACAGCATGTCATTCCAACAGCATGGGAAGGATTCCTATTGCAATTCCAATAGCAAGCAGCACCTGCACTACACTCTGTGACCACAAGATGGAGAGAGAGTAATAAAATGATGCTCTTTAATCGAGAGCAGTGGAGGGTTCTGATTTTCAGGTGAAATATTTTTCTAACTTTGGGTGAATGTGTGTGTGTGTGTTTTAGTGAATAATTAAGGTGAAATCAGGTGAATTTTGTAATAGTGAAAGAATAAATATTCAGGTAGAAATCAGGTAAAAATGTATTTAGCGTCACCAGCGCCAGCTCTTTCTGTATGCACTGCATTTGAATCACAGACATCTGAGTGTGTGTTTATTCATACTGTCCTGCCTATTCAGGGAGGTTTGGGTTTAACCTAATGCAGAGATAAGCTTTAGGGAAATCGGGGGTTAAATCGAGCAAACCCCAAAATCAGAACCCCTATTCTTCACCTGGGTCCTCAGAGACAGTCCAGGGGTCCACAAAAAAAAAACTGGAAACTTTTCACTCAACATTAGCAATGTGCAAAATCAAATGTTTGCTTCTTGAATGGATTTGATTTCACAAAGTTTATGATGGATCTGTTAACCTGCTGCTCTGATTTTAATATTTTACAATTAATAATTATTTATACTGTGTAACAAAGCTAATAATCACAGCTGTGGCTAAGATGAATTGTTTGAGAGAAGGGAGAGAGAGAAATAGCTGTGTTTGTACAAAGCATAACAAAAAAAACTATAAGCCATTTTTCTTTTGATTGCCAGAGGAAACTTTTTTTTTTTTTTTTGAATAGCAAAAACTGCATCAGCTGAAAATGAGTTTAAACTTAAGAGCACTGCTTGGCTAGAAGTGGCTGCTGTGCCAAGGAAGACAATTTGCATAGAAAGACACTTTGCATTGGCAGCACATGCTTCAGTGCTCTTGGTGTGTTTATAACCCTGAGTTTAACACTTCATGATTGAGAGCTGCCCTTCATGGCAACAGAATCCAACAACAACAACTTTTTATCAGCATCTTCATCTGGGCACTTGTCATCTGCACTCAGGGTAAGAATCATTTAGAAAAAACAAGTTTCGGGACAATTCTTAATACAAAGGAAAACAGGGAAATTAAAAGATGAAATGAAAATGCTGAAATATAATGCATTTTCATTATTTAATTCACTAATTTATTCTAATTTTCTATATTATTTTTATTATTTTCAGAATCCAGTGGACAGTATACTGTGACTCAGACTCCAACAGTGAAATCTGTTCTCCCAGGAGACACAGTAAACCTGAGCTGTAAAGTCAGCAGCGCAGTGTACAGCGATAGCAATGGCAACCACCTAGCCTGGTACCAACAGAAACCTGGAAGAAGCTCCCAAACTCCTGATCTACTTGGCAAGTACCCTTCAGTCTGGGATCCCAACTCGTTTCAGTGGCAGTGGATCTGGGACTTTCACTCTGACCATCAGTGGGTCCAGGCTGAAGATGCAGGAGATTACTACTGTCAGAGTTTCCACTACTGACAGTAGACATGTGTTCACACAGTGCTACACACCCGTACAAAAACCTCCCTCAGCAGGACTGCTGGCGACTGCACTGCTGCAGCTGGGACCTACTGCAGATGCTGAGGGTGAAGGCAATGAAACAGGACCCGGCCTGTGGAGGAGCTCAACTGCACACAAACACACTGAGCTCAATAACAAGGGCTCAAAATAAAAGACAAGATCAATCTGGTAACATCTTGATTATTCATGTGTTCTAATACATTGCAGAGGCTGAAGGGCTGTCATTGGATTTATATTTACTAATTTAGTTTCAAATGAAAATGAAATAATTATTGATTTATCAACAGTAAGGAAAAATAAAGGTGAACATTGTTAATTTTCTGATACTTAAATACAAACTGAAAATAAACTAAATCAGACACTTTACTCCTCTTAAAGGATATAAATACATATATACATGCATACATACATGCATACATACAAAATATTACAATCCTACATATTTCTGTTGTGTTACAAGTTTTAAAACAATCTATGGTTTTAAAACACATATTAACTATATTTCAATATTAATATACAAGTTTTTTTTTTTTTATTTCTTTACATGTCTTCAAAGCAATGTAATATATTTCTAATTGAAACTATAAAAGAAATAAATATAGTGAAATAAATATGAATGAAAATCTATTTCTATAAAGTGTATCAGTAATGCTACAAATTTAAACCTCACGCTGAAAGTTCAAGCATTTAATTCATTTGTATTTGGTGCGTTGATGCTCAGAAAAGTGTTGATAGTGTGAAAACATGGAGTACACACAAACACATTGTTAATTCACCATTGTGCAATTTAAAGAGCTATTAAGGGTTGGGGTTTGTTTCTTGTTTCAATTGCAGATCGTTGATGGTTAGATAATTCATTGTAAATTTCACTTCATTAAGTGTATGTTTGTGGTAATGAGCTGGCTGTTTAACAATACCTGTATCTAATCCTCTTGATCAATTGATTAATAACTATTTTGTTTTGGTTTACAAATTGTAACTTATTTTCCAACCATTGATGTTGGGATATCTGATTGAAAACTTTACTTGATGAAGTGTATGTCTGTGATAATGAATTGTCTGCTTAACAAACCTGTGATTAATCATGTTCACTAATTGGTAATAACGATATTAAGGGCTGGGTTTGCTTTGTTTCTTTTAAACACTGAGGACGGCTCTTTTGAGTCGGAACACGCCTGTTTGAAGTTTTTGGTCTCTGTTTTAAATAAATGTAGAATGTTTGAAATATCACAATGGTGAATTATCCAGTTTTGCTTTCATGCTATAAATTGTAGCATTGACAGAACACACCCAGATGTTTAGCTGTGGAAGCTGCTGTATGTGCAAGGACTTGGCACTATCAGTGTGAAGCTCTGTGTGGAATGCATGCTTTCACAGGCTCATACAACCAATGCATCGCACGAAAGAGGAAGAAACCATTCTGACTTCATTGTCAACCATACATGACATTGTCAGTCAACGAGCAGACTGGGTAACAGGTGATATACTGTAAGCAAGGAGCGAGTCAAGTCTTGTGAGCTTTTGTCTGCTCCTTGTCTGGTAAAGCAGGAGATGATGTTGAATGGGTTACAGATTGATCTGCAACGAAAATGATGCATGCAGCTCTCCCTCATCCCCTGCCTGCTTTTTCTGTGTTTTGTGTTGTGTTTGTTTTTCGGCGTTTGTTTATATTTGTATTTATTTGTAATGATTGTAATGTTAAATCAATCATTTTCACAGGTATTTATTACTGCGCACTTAGTGTGCTTCTGGTGCTAAACGTTTACTGCTGTGTATTAATCTGCTGCTAACATTCCATTTCTTTTTATCTGCAATAAAATAAAAGATTATTTTTAATTTGGAAGAGCCGTGTTTCTGATCCCATCCTTGATTTGCTTTCAGAATAAAATAACCCGTAACTGTTTGTTTGTGTGTCTTACACACTAATCTGGCGTGAGCCACTACAAATGTGATTATGTTATTCAATTTTAGTAAGCCCTGCCTTGGTGTTACAGTTACATAAAAGGACTCTATATAGGTCCTAATGCAAAAGAAAGAGCAAAAAACAGTTGGAAAAGGGGAGGAGGGTGTAGTAAATATCCAGAGTGCTCTGAGGTTTAAACACAAAACACACAGCTGATAGGAAAGAAACACTCTGGAGCCTCCTTTCAATACAGCAAATCATGGAATAAAAAGAGATTCAGTGACAGCTAACACAGGAGCTGCTCTGTGTTCCAAGTGAATAAGAGATGCACTTTCATTAATGTGACCTCCGAGAGACACAGTGCAGATATTAATACTGACCACAAGAGGGCCAGAGCACCACTGCTGTCATTAATGTATTAACAGTATAGTACAGTATAGTACAGTCTTAACAGTAATAAGACAATTGAAATAGGCAGCAGTTACATCCCCAGTCCAACCCAGTTCTCCCCATTTTTTGGCCATTTGTTTATTTAGCAGACACTTTTATCCAAGGCGACTTACACAGACAACAGTGTGTGAACTATATGCATCAGCTGCAGAGTCACCTGAATTAAGTCTCACCCGAAGGCGGGCACAAGGAGGTTAGAGTGACTTACTCCGGGGTGCACAATGATTTACTGGCTGAGTGGGATTTGAACCGGGGAATCTTCTGGTTCACAAGCCTTTTCTTTAACCACTGGACCAAACAGCCTCCTGTTAACACAAGGCTCCTCATACAGGTGTCCCTAAACACTACAGTGTGGTCTGTGTTTTGGAGGAAGAAGCTGCTCACAATGGCCTGCTGAAACACTGACTATAACATCTCAACACTGTCTGCAACTTCCACCTGCCAGTGAATGATAAGAATGTTGAAATGTCCCTTTAGCAGGCCAGCATTTAAACTGTGATTCTCCCTTGCTCTCCCTCTCTGAAGAGTTGCTGTAAGCTGTCTGTCCCACACACCAGTTATTCCTGAAGACTCACATCAGTGTGTGTCAGCACCCAGTTACAGCATGTCATTCCCACCAGCATGGGGAAGGGATTTCTGTTGCAATTCTGGCCGCTTGCTGAACTACTTACACTCTGTACAGCCACAAGGAGAGTAATTCCACAATAGCTGGAACTGCACTACACTCTGTGACCACAGAGGGAGAGAGAGGAATAAAAATCACTGACTCTAATATCTCCCACGCCCAGGGATACATTTTTCATGATTCCACCCCTAGCGGCAGTGAGGGATAGAAACAAGATCCTCAACCAACATGAAACTCCCCTTTAGAGTTTCACTTGAAACAAAGTAAATCAGCAGCATAGACTATTTTAAATGCATGTGTGTGTGTGTATGTGAGTGTGTGTGTGACGTGGCAATGGCGTATTGTGTGACTGTGCTGGTATGTGTGTGCATCGCGACGGGTTTGTGTTTGTGTTGTGTGAGTGTGATGCGTGTGTGTCGATTTAGATGCTGATAATATCAGTAAAGTGAAATGCGGTAATATGTAATAATGACAATAATGCGGCTAATACGTGTGCACGTAATGCATTAATATACGTAACAATAATATCAATAGAGTAATGGCATGTATGTGTAGCTCGAGTAATATTAATAATAATATCAAGTAAATATATATGTGTATCAGTAATGAAGTGTAGCTATTAATGTCAGTAAGAGTAATAATAATAATGTGTGTATATAAATCTATGTAATGTCTATGTATCCAAGTAAGTATGTAATATCGAAGTAAGTGTATGTCACAATAATATGTAATAGTATCGAAGTAAGTAATATGTAATATTAAATCGAAAGTAAGAGAGTAATGTAATAATATCAGATATGTAGTAATAATATCAGAAGTAAGTAATGTATGTATCAGTAAAGTAATATGTGTATCCAGTAGTAAGAAGTATATGTAAGGTAATAATAATACATAGCAATAAGTAATGTAATAATACAATTACATAGGTAATAATATACATGTAATAGCCAATGTGTCTGTCTGTGTGTGTGTATGTGTGTGTGTACGTGATACGTGTGGTGTTTGTGTGTGTGTGTGTGTGGCCATGTATCCCGAGTGTGTATGTGTCAGTATGGCCAATGACAATGTCCGACAGTAACTGACTGTTTGTGTGTGTGTGAAGTGTGTATTATCCCAGTGGCAAGCTGTCAGTGTGTGTGTGGCTATGCGTGTGTGTCTGGCTTGGTCGAGTGAGTGTGGCTATTGTCTATTATTGTAATGTCCAGTATGTAATGTGTCCACGATAATGCGTGTACATATTAATATTATATCCAGTAAGTGTGTGTCTGAAGTAAAGAGTGTGTGTGTGTTTGTGGCTGTCGAGTAAGTATGTACCAATGTGTATTAATGTCAGTAAAATTATTGTATGCACGTGGGGAGTGTGTGTGTGGTCTACCATCTAATATTGTGTCGCGTGTGTCAGTGTGGCCAATGCGGCCAACCACATTATTATTGTAAGTGTCAGTAGGTAATGGCAAGAGTGTGTGTGTGTCAGTGAAAAGTGTGTGTGTGTCGCGTGAGTGTGTGTAAGAGTGTGTCAGTGTGTGTGTGTCCCAGTGTCATTGGTAATGCGCATGTGTGTGTGTGTGTGTATCTGTCTGTGTGTGTTTGTGTGTGTCTGGCATGTGTGTCTGTGTGTGTGTGTCCAGTGTTAATATTATTATTATTATTAATGCGTGTGTGTCCAGTGAGTGTGTGTGTGTCCACATTAGTATTGACTGTGTGTGTGTGTCTGATGAAATTGTGTGTTTGTGTGTGTCAGTGAGAGTATGGCAATGTGTGTGTGTTTCAGTGAGTGTGTGAAGCATGTGGTTTTATTACTTCCACAACTGTGTGTGGCACATGCTGGGTATTATTATGCGTGAAGTGTGAAGTGTGTGTGTGTTTGTGTATTAATGTCTGTCTGTCTGTACTGTGTGTGTAGTAACAATGTATCGCATTAATGTGTGTGGCTCTTCCACCATCTGTGTGTCGTATTGTATTGTGTGAAAATTAATGTGTGTGCGTGTGGAGTATTTGTCTGTATTAATGTGTGTATTTAATGCGTCGCATTAATATGAGGTAATGTGTCGAGGTAATGTGTGTGTAACTCGTCGATAACTAATAATGTAATGGCTGTGTAATGCGTGTGGCTGTGTAAAATGTACATGTGTCTGGCCAATGATATTACATAATAATGTGTCTATGTAATGTAATGTGAGAATATTATTATTGTGTGTGTGTCTGTGTGTGTGTGTGTTCGCGATATGTATGTTTGTGTATGTATCAGTGTGTGTGTGTCAGTGTGTGTATTACATGTAATCGCGATAAAGGGAGTAATAATGTGTGTGTCAGTGTGTGTATAATGTGTGTGTGCATGCGCGTGCTTGCGTCGCGATGAAGTGTGTGTAATACATAGTAATATCTCTGTGTGTGTATTTTTATCTGTATTATTATGTGTGTCTGTAGTAATAATATTTGTGTCTGTCCTGGCTCTGTCTGTGTGTGTGTGTGTGTGAAGTGTGTGGCATTTCTGTCTGTATAATATGGCAGAGTGGAGATGTGTGTATCTGTCTGTGTAATGTTGTGTGTATACGTGTGTGTGTCTGTGTGTACGTGTGTCCAGTAAAGTGTATTATTAATGTCCAGCGATGTGGCAATATTATTATTATTGTGTCAGTAAGAATTATGTTTATTAATGTGTGTCTGGCAACCAGGTATGTGTGTCAAGTAGTATGTATGTGTGTATCCCAGTGAGAGTGTAGTAACCATATCGCGTGTATGCGTCTGGTGTATTTTGTAATAGCCAATGTCAATGAAGTGTGTGTGTGTCGAAAGTGTGTACTCATGTGTGTGTGTGTAATGCGTGAAATTAATGTAATGTGTCTGTCTGTGTGTGTATATATATTTTTAGCAGCACATCCATTAATAATTTGTACAATGGCCAACCAATATTGTCGCATTAATGACTCCGAGTAATGTATTAGCAATGTGTCAGTGTGTGTGTGTGTGTAATGCGTGTCTTGACTGTATTTATTAATGAAGAGTGTGTCAGTGTGTGTGTCAGTATATTATTATTATTATTATATACGTGTGTCTGTAATGACTGTCTTCAGTGTGTGTGTGCATTAATAGCAATGACTAGTAAGTGTGTGTGTGTGTGTCAGTATATTGTGTGTCCCGCATTAATGTGTATCCCAGTGAAGTGTGTATTATTAATTTGTGTGTCGAGTAGTATGTGTGTGTGTGTCGAGTGAAGGTATGTGTGTATTATTATTGCATAGTTTGTACTTGTGTGTGTAACAATGCGTGTGAATTGTGTTTGTCTGCGTGAGTAATGTGTGTCTATCTGTCTATCTGTCTGTCTGTGTGGCAACCTTCATGCAACGAATTGTGTGTGTGTGTGTAGCAAATTGTGTCTGTCTACGTGTGTGTCTGTGTGTGGCCAATAGGTGTAATCTCACAATACCTGGCTTATTGTGTGTAGTGTAGTAATGCAATGGCAAAATTGTGTGTCTGTCTGTATGTGTGTGTTTGACCAATGACCCTTATGGCCAATGTCTGGAAGTAACGGCAATACGTATGAGTATTTTGTCGCAACTAAAC
>CM072693.1:1555401-1590577 GCA_036884735.1 Huso huso | reverse complement strand
AAGTGCACGGTGCAATAAATACCTGTGAAAAATGATTTATTTAACATTGCAATCATTACAAATAAATACAAATATAAACAACGACCGCTCTGAAAACAACAAACAACACAAAAAACAGCAGTGCGTGCAGGCAGGGGATGTGGGAGAGCTGCATGCATCATTTTCTGCTGCAGATCAATCTGTAACCCCATTCAACATCATCTCCTGCTTTACCAGACAAGGAGCAGACAAAAGCCTCACAAGACTTGACTAGCTCCTTGCTTACAGTATATCACTCTGTTACCCCAGTCTGCTCGTTGACTGACAATGTCCTGTATGGTTGACAATGAAGTCAGAATGGTTTCTTCCTCTTTCAATGCGATTTATTGGTTGTATCAGCCTGTGAAAGCATGCATTCCACACAGAGCTTCACACTGATAGTGCCAAGTCCTTGCACATACAGCAGCTTCCACAGCTAAACATCTGGGTGTGTTCCTGTCAATGCTACACTTTATAGCAGGAAAACAAAATGGGTTAATTCACCATTGTGATATTTCAAACATTCTACATTTATTTAAAAACAGAGACCAAAACTTCAAACAACAGCCGTGTTTCGACTCAAAAGAGCCGTCCTCAGTGTTTAAAAGAAACAAAGCAAACCCAGGCCTTAATATCGTTATTACCAATTAGTGAACATGATTAAACACAGGTTTGTTAAGCAGACAATTCATTATCACAGACACACACTTCATCAAGTAAAGTTTTCAATCAGATATCCCAACATCAATGATTGGCAAATAAGTTACAATTTGTAACCCAAACAAACCTTAATAGTTATTAATCAATTGATCAAGATGATTAGATACAGGTATTGTTAAACAGCCAGCTCATTACCACAAACATACACTTAATGAAGTGAAATTTACAATGAATTATCTAACCATCAACTATCTGCAAATTGAAACAAGAAACAAACCCCACCCTTAATATAGTTCTTTAAATTGCACAATGGTGAATTAACAATGTGTTTGTGTGTGTACTCCATGTTTTCACACTATCAACACTTTTCTGAGCATCAACGCACCAAATACAAATGAATGAAATGCTTGAACTTTCAGCGTGAGGTTTAAATTTTGTAGCATTACTGATACACTTTATATAGTTTTTTTTATTCATATTTATTTCACTGTATTTATTTATTTTATAGTTTCAATTAGAAATATATTAAATTGCTTTGAAGACATGTAAAGAAATAAAAAAATATATGTTAATATTGAAATACGTTAAAATGTGTTTTAAACCATAGATAGTTTTAAAACTTGTAACGCAATAGAAATATGTTGGATTGTAATATGCTATGTATGTATGTATGTATGCATGTATATATTTATTTATTTCCTTTAAGAGGAGTAAAGTGTCTGATTTAGTTTATTTTCAGTTTGAATTTAAGTATCAGAAAATTAACAATGTTCACATTTAACTTTTCCTTACTAGAGATAAATCAAGAATTATATTTTCATTTTCATTTGAAACTAAATTAGTAAATATAAATCCAATGACAGCCTTTCAGCCTCTGCAATGTATTAGAATACATGAATAATCAAGATATTTACCAGATTGATCTTGTCTTTTATTTTGAGCCCTTGTTATTGACCTCAGTGTGTTTGTGTGCAGTTGAGCTCCTCCACAGGCCGGGTCCCGTTTCATTGCCTTCACCCTCAGCACCTGCAGTAGGTCCCAGCTGCAGCAGTGCAGTCGCTGTGCAGTCCTGCTGAGGGAGGTTTTTGTTCGGGTGTGTAGCACTGTGTGAACACATTGCCACTGGAGTAGTGGTAACTCTGACAGTAGTAATCTCCTGCATCTTCAGCCTGGACTCCACTGATGGTCAGAGTGAAGTCAGTCCCAGATCCACTGCCACTGAAACGAGTTGGGATCCCAGACTGAAGGGTACTTGCATAATAGATCAGGAGTTTGGGAGCTTCTCCAGGTTTCTGTTGGTACCAGGCTAGTAAGTTGTTACTGTACACTGCGCTGCTGACTTTACAGCTCAGAGCGACTGTGTCTCCTGGGAGAACAGATTTCACTGCTGGAGTCTGAGTCACAGTATACTGTCCACTGGATTCTGAAAATAATAAATCATAAAAAAGAAAATGATAGTAAATTATTGAAATAAATGATGAAAACAGATTACATTTAAAGACGTTTTCACTTGTTTGCATGTTTTACTTTTAATACTTATTATAAAATTGTCCAACAAATAGTTTTTTTTTTAAAAAAACGTGTTTTTCTAAATGATTCTTACCCTGAGTGCAGATGACAAGTGCCCAGATGAAGATGCTGATAAAAGTCATTGTTGTTGTGGATTCTGTTGCCATGAAGGGCAGCTCTCAATCATGAAGTGTTAAACTCACAGGGCTATAAACACTCCCAGAGCACTGAAGCATGTGCTGCCAATGCAAAGTGTCTTTTCTATGCAAATTGTCTTCCTTGGCACAGCAGCCACTTGTAGCCCAGCAGTGGTGTAAACACAGGCTTGGTGCTGTGTGTTCTGACAGAGCAAGATTAGCAGTTTAGCATGAACACTCCCAGGACAGCAGGACTAGACAAAGAACAGCTTTAATAGGAGCATATGAGGAGAGCCAATCAGCCAAGCCCTTATTCCACTCAACACAGCTGGAATGGAGTCAAGTGTGGAGTGTGTTTAAAAGCAGTACTTGCACTGTGTGTTCAGACAGAGCAAGATTAGTAACTGCCCTGGCATTAACACTCCCAGGACAGTGGGACTATACAATAGAGCCCAGCTATTAAGAGTAGCATTGGAACCTGATTAACACAGTCCTTAATGCACTCATTAAAGTGTAATGCAGCAGTACTGCTTATTAAACAGCAGCACCATCATGATTGAAGTGCAGTGAAGTTCTCACTGGCTTCAGTAACACTAGAAGACACTCAGGGGCTCATTCACTAAACGCTGGTAAATGACCAGAATGATATAAATGTTCTTAAGCTTTAACCTTAGGGTGATCTCTAAAATAAGATTGGATGGGTTGGCAGTTAGCTCATTTGTGAATGGTCCCTGCTCTGCTCACAGCATCACCAGTGCGCTGCCCTATTTACTGAATGTTGTGACAGTACATACCGCCTGCTTTACAAACACGGTATTTGAACACGCACCGAGGACCCAAACATTTTAGCACCCTTCAGTGAATAATGTCTTGAATATCAGATCCCTCCCTCGCGGTATTTCTGGTGTAATGTGCATACATTTACCATCCATTAACATCATGAATTATATTGAAATGACCCACATGCGGTACTTTTCCAGTGCATTGTTCACCACGGGTTAGGCTGCTCTTCACTGCTTGGTGAATGCAGCAGGTGTACACAGTAGCACACGGTACAGAGCCTCACTGCGTGTTAACACAGTACCGCTGTGTGATAAATGAGATCCTTACACTTTGATGCTGGTAGCTCCTCACTGTTGTGGGCAATGTTAGGAACTGCAGTCTGTGATGTTTAAGGCATTTTCAGCTGTGTTCAAAAACTGAAGGCATAATATGCCACCTAATATATCCTTCAAGCCCCTCAAATGAAATACACAGCAATGGAAAAGTTATTTTATTTGTATTTAATGTGTTTATTTGATATTATAAGAGGCAGCAATGTTTATATCAGTATGTTAGTAAAGCTTTTTATAACTGCTGGGGATGAAATCAAAGAGAGAATAATTCACTGCTACTACATTATGGACAACAGGCTCCCTCTTGTGGTCAGTGTTGATAATTACTGCTTGTTTTGTTTGTTTGAGTTGTGTTTTAATATAACTTCTTAAGGAATTAATGAAATAATAAGTCCCATTTGTTTCTGACTCCCCTTGAAGCCCCTAGACTGCTGTGTGGTGTTTAACACTTGTGTAATTCTTCAGTAAAGTCACTGTCTCAGCTGATACACAGCACTGTCTCCAGCCCCTCGTCCCTCTGGCTCTTTAATGAGTTCAGAGTGAGGGGGAGATCAGTGACGTGCCCAGCCTGGGCTCTGGGAGAAGCTCGGAGCTTCAGCCCCTTTTCTGTTGGTCTGCTGGAGGTTCAGCACCGAACAGCTCCCTCTGACTCACTCCCTGGGAGAGGCTCAGGGAGGAGAGGAAGGATGAAAGAGAAGATTGAAGCCCTTCAGCATGTATATCTCACACTAACCGACACATAAATAAGATCAACAACAGATTAACTTACGCCCCTCTTGTCCCGCGGGCGGAACACGGAACTGCACGTAAATATTATATTTCATAACTCATTTTTAATATTATTACAAAAGCAAAAGAGAAAAAAAGCTGACTCGATATCAAAATCGTTGTTTTCCTACCGTCAAACAGCGAAGGAATTTTTCGAATCCGTCATTTCACCGCTGAGATATCCCATTAAGAATGTGTCTAGTACCCCCATGCATTCAAAACAAAAGCAATCGACTAGCTTGCGTTTTGCTGCTCTGGTCTTACAACCTTGATGACGGTAAAATCTCCCTGATCACGTTGTAGGGGAGGTCACAAGCTTTCCATTCATGCCTTTACTGTGTTTGTAACCCAATACATCACAGAGTAATTGATGTGCAAACAAACACGCCCACCCTGAATGAGATAAGGAAAAAAAAAAAAAAAAAAAAAAAAAAAAACCTTTCAAAAGGCAAATGCATGTGTCAATGGCTAGCCTGTGAGTTGCCAGAAGAAAACATCCCTTTTAGAACTTAGTATATCAATTGACATAAAGATTTACACAATGTTTATTTTTTGGAGAGGTTTGGGGACCCTTGGGCTTAGCTTTGTAAAAAAACTCCTGTAGAATTTGATCCTTTGTTCAAACAGTTCAATTTTTACCCAGTATATTAGACATGTTGGTGAAGCACTGGAAAAAAATCTGGCTCTTTTCATATGCTACAAGTTGAAAAAATGACTATAGAACATAAAAAAATGAAAAGCGTTTGTTTTTTTTATGTATTTTTTCTGGATATCTCCTTCCAGTGTGGTACTGAGTAAGACTTTTATCACACCTGAGGTTTTAGTCTTGATGCCCAAAGGGTTACCTTGAATTCAAGCCCTGAACCATGCCTGTGCTGTCTATACTTTGGAAGATATTGTGATTTATTTAAGGGCACAGCCCCCCAGGCGGAAATTGTCTGTGAGGGGCTGGGGGTTTTGAGAGGTTAAGAGAGAATAGTTAAAAGAAAAACAGCTGGCTGCATCATCTGTAAACAAAGGAAATCTACGGATAATGATTAGGGAATCCAATCCCAGATTCCTGGATCTTTTTCTGATACAGAAATCCCTGGATTGGAAACATAAAATCCGGGATTTCGGGAGTCAGGATATTGTGAAAATGAATTTTTTTTTTTTTTTTTTTTTTAAAGTAACAGCAACGGCTTTGACCTCGACGTGATTTGAACACGCAACCTTCTGATCTGGAGTCAGACGCGCTACCGTTGCACCTAAGTCCCGACATTGTATATGCTTGTTATGCAATGCTAGAGTGTACAGCAAGCATGCCCAACATGGTAATGCCGACGCTGATACTAGGAAAACACTCGGTATCACCAGGGTCATGGGAAACAGCCGACTCAAGACGTGTTCGTAGCCAGCAGGGCTATGAAGTTGTCAGAAGTGTGTTTGATTCTCAGCTTTAAAAGTAAAGAAAACATAAACCAATGCGATTTGCTTTTATAATGTTCATTATTTGAAATGTGGGCATAAACACAGCTGTACTGGCTGGGAATCGTCTCGGGTCAATTACTTGGAAAGCAGCTATGCTAACCAATATATCACCAATGGGGGAAAGCTGGCAGTACTGAGTGACACAGAAGACGGATTCTCTCAGCGCGTCTCCTCTGAATGCGCACTGGCACAAAGGGGCTTTGATCATCTAATGACGTGACAGAATGCAATAATGTATTGGGTTAATTTACCAACAAAAGAAACATAAATAAAAGTGTATGTATTTATTTGTGAATAAACTATCTTGCTTCTACGATGGGACCGGAGACCTTACATCGGCAATCTAATGATAGGCCAACCACAGAGAGACTTTGTCTTGACCAGGGATTAATATAATCTAAAACACAATCAAGGAAAGGCGTTGTCTTTTTAAGAATTAAACCTGCCAGACCGAACTCAGGCTAACATTCAATCAGTCAATTAATCATATATATTTTCTATAGCGCCCCATATGCGCTTCACAAAATCTATTTAAAAACAAGAACATATCTAATTGTAAGCCTGGTCGAACAATGGAAGTCTTCAGTGTTATTTTAAACAAAGAGCGCTTTCCACGATTTAACATGCATTTAGAGAGACAGAATATTAAGCATGTTTATTTATTTCTAATACTGGACCCTGTCTTCATACTGTATTACATTCTGAATATGAATAGAGCTGAATTATTAATTGTAGATAATACTTAGAATACCAGATACATATTTAGCATTAAAAAGCAATACATGTGATTTATTTAACAGTCGTTCATTATTTTGTGTATCAGCCGCCACACAAAGCCGAGCGCAGTGCGGTATACTGTAATGATGCTGCAGTCAGTCTGTCCGGACTGCACCTGAACCATCTTAAAAACACGAAGCCCCTAATAAGCTAATTTGTAAAAGTTAGTAAAGAATTGCGCTAATATAACGAAGCTAAATTTGAACTCCTAGCTGGAGCAACGAGAGAGGCGAGAGGGCGGTGCAGAAGGAGGGGGAGACGCTGCTAGGCAACCGGCTCGTGAACATTCCACTCAGCTGAGCAGAGACCGTTAGGATTTAAAAATGCGAACGTTCCGAGCGGCGTTAGGCGCTTCGTTAAATTAACACACCGTTGCTGGCATTTTAATTTTGAAGAAAAACATATTTTAAATACTCAAATAGCACAGTATTAAAAAAAACAACACTTTACTTCAGTTCCAGACCGTTTTCCAACAAATAAAAGGATTTACGTATATATAATAAGTACATTTGTTATGATATTAAGACTAAACAAATGTGCTACAGTTTGGTGTATAATTTATTTATTTATTAAATGTTGTAGTATTTCTTTTTTTTTTTAATACTGTATTTTTTTCACAAAATAACATCCATACATTATCAGTTCATCTGCTAGAGTAATCAAATCACAAATATTACTCGTCAGTAATTCATACACAGACACGCTGTGGTAACTTCAAGAAGTTAAAATGTAAGGCTGGATTAAAGTTTAACCAAATAAATAAGTAAATACATTAATAACGACATGAAACAAAAATACGTTTTGGTAGCTCATCGTAGGCCTATTTAAATTACAAAATGAGACCTGTTTTAGAAATTGATTTATATACTACCTGCCATTTAAATCTAAATTATATTTAAAACTGTTTGAGAAGCAGACTAGCATAGATGATTTCTAAAATCCATTAATATGTTAAACTATACACCACATTAGCACTATGAGAAATATAGAAAATGATCATTGTAAATAATTATCTGTGAGATTATTTAGATAAATAATCAGAATTATGGATGCATGGATTTTTGATTAAAATACCCACATGTATTTTTGTTTCAGGTCGTAATTTATTTATTAATTTCATTTTAACCCCTTGCTGGTGTCACGGCTTGTCTCTGTATCAATTCACTGATATTTGAGGTTTTGTTTAGTACACACTAGCAGGTGATCTGATAATCTTATTGATGTTAATATTTTGTGAAAACAATAACACATTAATACTGTGCTACAAAAAAATGACTTTCGACGTGTTGTAACTTGTGCGGGTGATGTCATGGGTTGTCATGGCAGCGCCGATCATCACGGGAGGGGTTATCAGTGGTTGTCGGAGAAACGCTGGAGTTCCGCTGGCTTCCGAGGTATCCAACCCGAATATCTAAATCAATACAGTGACAACAAAGGAATGTGACATATAAACCTAATGACTACATTAATGAAGCAGTAATACACGACAGGGTGTGTGTGTTATCATGAGGTAATATCACCACGCCTTGGGTGCGTTGGGAGGCACTAGACGAAGTGGAGTTCTTCAACCGCCCAGGAAGTGGTGATATATCTCATGATAACACACAGACCCTGGAGTGTATTATTGCTATTATTAAATGGATCTATGAGTGGGTTGTTGTTGACAAATAAAGACTTTAAACCTTATTTTAATAATTTTTATTTGTGTCACCTTTCACTGAGAGAAGTAGTTCTACAGTAACTAAAATGGTTAGATTAACAATTAAATATTTGATTTTAAACCGTTTTGTATAATATTTTCTTTCGGGGCTTCGCTACTAGTTTCTTGTTCATTCTTTGTAGATATTGAAGTGGATCATTGTTTCAACGTGTATTTCTGGGTTTTGTCCAGTAGATGGAGCTGCTGCTGTTGTGATGTTTTGTTTAGCAGAATGCAGTTCCGCGTACCGTGTTACAAACGGGACGGGCTGCACAGAGCGGTACAAACTGTGCAATTAAAATCTCCGTAGTACTACAGGCGGGCCGCCGATAGTCATCTCTGATTAACCCAACATGAATATAAATACAAACCCAGTCTGTTTCAAAGAGCACTCAGAGTGACGGCGCCAGAGAGTCTGCGAGCAGGTTTAATAATATGAATGTGCCTTGCATCAAACTCAGCGTCCTCTATATAATAAACACATTACTCAAGGGGTTGCCAGCGGCTGTAGTGAATTCTGCGCTAATAAATCAGCCCTCTCTTTCTCGCATATTAAATATATATTTTATATAGTACTCCTGTTTTACCGAACAGCTCAAAGCATGGAACTTCTGGTTTGGACTGGTGCGCGGATCTAAACATTCCCCGCATCGGGTGTACCGGTTTGTTATGGAACGTGTTTCGTAAAATGAGTTTATCCAGTAACAGACTATATAAACCACAGTCAAAACAAACATGAAGAGAACATGTTGCCAAGTAGTGGTTTGTTTAACCAATTCTTCATAAAATAAGACTCATTTGTACACACAGTATTGAAAACTGAAAAGCTAAACTAATACCTTATTTGGAGCTCTCACCAGGGACCACTTCCAGTAAAAGGCGTATAAACCTAGTGAACAAAAATGAATACAAACTTGCATTCATAACAGAAAAAGACAACGAACAACCCAAATAAATCTACACACTTCCTGTGATGCTAGAACATGATAAATTATATATTGATAATTTCACCCTAAAAACTCTGCATACTGAAGGTAGCATATCAAAAGCAAGAAGGAATATATAAATAGGGTTACAGCTCCATGGAGGAGGAAAGTCTTTGCCCTGGATTCACAATGAATTAATGAAGGGTCCTTGAATAACACACCATATTGAGAATGGCCGGATCAGGTAACAAGCAAAGCATTCAATGCAGTAAGAGGGAGAATCCCATTAACATGGCCATTCTAACACACACGAATATATTATCTGTGTAGAATTAGTCAAGCACCCACCAAAAGAGGAAAACAAGCAAGATTTTTATTTATCAATACACACTTTTGGGCATTTTCCAGAAAGATACAACTCCAGCTACAAAGACAACCACTGAACACACACCCATTGCAGCTCCCAGAAGGGACCACACATTGACTTGGCCTGCAGGAGAAGAAAGAAATAGTTAGTGGAATATAAAGAGATAGTTATATATTTTACTTGAACTGCAATTGTGTTCACATCATGCATATTACCGCTTCTAGGCATAAAGTGAAGGGATCCATCTCTCTTCAGCTCAATTGGGCCAGAAGACACAAATGCCTTTACTGCACCACCATCCATCCCTTCAGCACTGCGACCTACAGGAGGAATTAGGAGGAGTCCATCAAAACAAATGGACAAATGCATGCAAAATGTGCCCCCCTCCCGACAGAGCTCTTACCAAGCCTCTGTTTCCTGGAATGCACCGTCTGCTACAGAGGCTGTCTGATGGCGGTTTGAATCACATATCACAACACTGCAGTGAAAGTAAATCTGAAAGACAGCACACCTTGTCAAGTAAAACAAGCATCAATAGATCAGGCAGGACCATCATCCAATGAGGATTACTGAATTGAAAAACAAATATATTGCATCATAGTAAGTGTTTCTTGCAAAAGTGCAGTTATATGTTTTCATTCCAACTCACTAAAGATTTGAGCACAGTGACCATTTGCTGCTTCCAAAGCAATCCAAACCATGCATTGTGGTATAAGATCCCCATCCCAACACTCCACTTTACCTGTCCTTTCAGTGCATCCGGCCGCTTGTGAAGGAAAACATTTTCACTTCAAACCTCTTCAGATGGGAAGGAACAGCACTCTTGCATTGCTGGAGACTGGGTGAAAGATGGTCAAGTACTCATCTGCAGAGTTCTCACAGCTAGAAAGAGAAAGTAGGTCAGGAGCACATCAGCCACAACTCCAATTCCTAGGTTTTGTAGCAGCAATATCATATTCCAGGATCTTACCTGTCCACAACAACATCCCACTTTGGAGAGCTATTCCTGTCAGCAGAATAGGTTGCCCAGCAGTTCTCCAAAAACAATTCAGCCTGTGGATCCCTGCTGTACAGGAGCTCTACCTCAAAATACAAGGGTCTTCGCAAGTACTTCACAACAGGGTAATCCCGAGCTCCATAGAAGTCATTGTAGGTTGAATCTGCAGAGATGCAAGGGAGAATTTTTATAGGTGGAAACACGCTGGAGCATCTATATTATTTCAATTGCCAAGTCCTACCCAATGCAAGCCGCATGATGACTGTAAGGTCCCCCAAGCCAGGCTGGACTACAGGTGCAGGATTATTCTGGTACAAGAACTGTACTACCTTGGTGTCATTGACCAGATAGTGACAGGCAACTCTCAACCTGGAAAGAGGAGATGGGGTTAGGAGAGTTTCAGGCTCAACCACAAGGATACTCAATTTGATTGCAATCCTTACCGGTAAGATGTGAACAGCACTTCATTCTCATAAGTCAGGAGGTTGTTGTCAAACTGGAAGAGAAATGACAAAGGCTCAGGTTGCAATGAACTTGTAGATTTAGTATGGAGCTGCATACCAAGTTGCAGACTAGCTAATATGGTACTCTGGATCATCCCCAGCTGTGTACTAACTTAGTATCAAATTCACAATTTAAAAAAAAAAAAAAAACCACCACACACACCATTGGTAATGAATATTGCAATTTTATAATTGAACACTTTTTTGGGACCTCATGATTGTTCCAGTTAGTATGATATCACAAGTCAGTCTACAGAAACTGCTAGACTAATTTGGTATTGTTTTATTAACCTCTAGGAGGGCAACAGCAGTTATTTTGGATTTGTTGCAAATACATATTTGAATACACAGCTGGTGACTCTTGAGCTGCAATTGGTATCAACTCATGTATTAGTTTAGTCCCGGCCTCACCACGGGATCATCCCCAGTTAGTACGCTCCTTCCAGTTCACTGCAATTGACCCAAAAGGTCTCTAGGCAGCACATGCAATGCCATAACCAATAGTCATGTCATGTGTCACAACACCTCTCAACTGGACAAGCAGTTCAATACAAAGGTGGCATCCTTCAGATGTCCACAATTCATGCAAGTAATTCAGCAGATAGAAACACAGGTCACCATGGCTCCCTAGATTGATCCAGGGGTGTTGTGGCCAACTTGTCAATATGTTGAACCTCCTCAAAATATGGTTTTAAATGTGGTCAATACTAACCCTTCTAGTTGTGCCACAGGAGTTGACATTGAAGTAGAAAGAAAACCGCATTGATAGCATCAGACTGAAGAGGCCGGCAACTTGGATCCCTTAGAGTTAGTTGACTTGGAGACAAGCTGGGGACAGATTCCACTTTCACAGCAAGAGCTGCCATAGTTCCATTGGTAAAGCAATCTGAAACACAGCATTTGGAGCCAGGTTAAGGAAACAGATTATATCTTCAATACCACTTCATGCAGCCTTGTGCCAATCTCAAAAGCAGCTATTCTAAAGAATGCTTTGTTTGCAGGAGAGTTACCAATCATCTTTGTAGGGAAACTGCAGGACAGGGAGAAGTCAGCCACCACAACCATGGTCCCAATATCCTTCAAGGTCAAGTCAAGTCTGCTTCTGATGCCTGAAGAACTGATCACCTACAGAGACAATACATCAGGTCAGTAATGTGTTGAACCCAAAACAGCTAAAACACATTTTAAAGTTCCATCACTTACTTCATATGTGGCATCAACTGAATTGTATGGCAGTCATCCAGAAATTGGTAGAGTTGGCATTATACTTGTACAGGGCAAGCAGACTTCCACCAAGTTCTCTTGAGCCCACAAAAGGAATCCAGTTGCGACCCATGTTGCCATATGTTACCATGGTATAGAATGCAGCACCATCACAGTAGCCAGTTACTGTAGGTGGAACTGCAAGAGGAAGAGCAGTTGTCAGGGCAATGGACTGGATTGGTCAGAAAAGGGTAGTTGTAGACCAAAGTCAGGCACTTACTGATGTCTTTGAGAATGGCTTCAACTACAGCAGGATGAGTAAAGGGTGTATTCTCTGGCACTATATTCAGCAAGTAGGTCAGGGGCAGAATGTAGGTTCTGGTGTCTGGAGGAGTTACCTGAAAGAAGAGCAAGGGTTTGTAGGATTAAACCCAAAGTCAGACAGCAAGCAACACGTCCACAGGAAGCAAGCGTTTTCAAAGGGCAATTGGATGGTTGAACAGGTGGGATGTTACCTTTTGCTTCACATTGGGGTCCTCAAATGGCACCTGGAGGGTGTAGGTCTTGGATCCATTGGGAAAGACATGCTCCTGGACATTATAACCTTTTAGGTTTGCTTCTGGCACAGTTAACGTCTCTGGTCCAACTATAATTTTGACCAGCTCCACATCAGGCAGGAATGTCCCCAGGGTCACATTGAACACTCTGGCTTTAGGAACAGTGTCTGAAATTAAAGCATACAGTTAAAATGATGGATATGAAGTGGAGCACTGCAACAAATCCCTTTGATTTACTGCATGTGGACAAGTTCTACATACTGTTTGTGACAACTGGTGGCCGAGGCATGAAAGGAGTGGTTATTGGATGAAGTACTGTGTACTTGGTCTTCTCAGGCCCATCTTGCCAGGTATGCTCCAGCATTGGTTCAATAGAGTAAGAGATCACATAGGTGTTGTCCAATACATGGCTCTGAAAGCATAGAAGCATCTTAGGAGGAAAGCTTTAAAATGAGAAGGATTTAGATTTTGAACTTCTACATACCTTGTAATATCCACCATCAGCTCCCACAGGAATTTTTACAGTGATTAGCTGGGGACCGACATCCAGTTTATAATCTCTATTCTGAATCGTTGCAGGGTCAAGCTTGCGGCCATCAACTCCCATTTGAACATCAAGGGTAGTAATTTGTGGTGTCGGAACAAGAGGAGGTAGAACACGGGGAACATTCCATGTAATCATCTGTTCTGTGAAGGCTGTTCCATCTGACAGAAAGGAACACCATAGACTTGATATAGAAAATTCATACATAAACCTAGAACAGTTCTTGAGCACTGTTGCCCTCCATAAGCTTACTCACCAGTATTAGGACATGTAACTGCAGTGTCCACCATCATGACCATCCATCTTTGCTTATAAAAGGTGGTTGATCTTAGCACAGCCATTGGTACAGTTTGGATCTGTTGGAGAGGAGGGGGAACTTTTACTAAAATAAAAGCAAGACTAAATCTACCTTCATAGTCTGGATATACTGTACTAGACAACAATGAAGCCTAGACTACTTACCACCTGAGGCTGGCTTTCTGTGGAGTTGTATGCAGCTCTAACCAGAATTCGAGTTGGTGTAGTGTTTATGCCATAGCCATTTGTCATGGCCTGAGCAACAGTCATGGTTGTCTTTCTATTTGCTGGGAGATGGAACACAATTTTCCAGATGCTGTTGTCAGCAGCAGTTGCCTAGCAGAAAAAAAAAAAAATCTCATTAGATTAGGGAGTTTGAACACAAAGCATCTCCAGTCTAAAAGGATTTGTCATAACAGATGTCATGTTTAATAAACAGGAACTAAAACTGAAAGTTGAAAGTTTAATGACACATCACTGAAACCGTTCTAGGTTCAGCGGGCATCTAAGAGAACAGAGAAAATCCTCAAATACAACTTAAATACGAAAGCCTATGTGAAAGCAAGTTATCTGGATCCGATACAGGCAGAGTTTACAGCCATTCATTTGTACTGGACCTTAATACATCAGTGTACCAAACTTTAGGACACCTAAATTGCTCCTATGCAGCAGTCCTCAAAAAAGTAAATCAGGACACATTTATCATGAAGGATTTATAGCCCTGCACATATGAAGCCACTACCTCAGTGGTTGAAATACAAGGCTTACACCAACAAGAAAGGGTTAATTTCTCCAATCAATTTCTATCAAAGCAATCACAGAATACATGTATGCAAAGCCAATGCCTTAAATGTCACACAATTCGTATATGGCCACCCAGTTGGGAGACAGGTTAAAGTTAAGGGGGCCGTTCGATTTTGCTTCCTCTAGACGAGACAGTAGAGTAGACTTCAATAGGCAAGACCAAGGGGACATGAATGAAGCAAATGCAGAGTCACATGATTCTACCTCTGGGTACGCAAGGGACCAATCAGGATCATCTTGAACAAAGTTTGGCTCAATAAGTGGCACCCCTCTTCTCACAGAAACCTAAAGAGAATTCACATTAGTCATGAGTGAAGCACTTCTATAGTGACAATTAAATACCCACACAACCCAACAAGTTATACTGAACAGCATTATCACATTCTAACAGCCTTTACCTCCATGTAGTTTCTTTAACACAGAATCTCCCTCTCTGCCCATGGAGAATAGGGGCATGTCATGCTCTGAACATAGGAGGAAGCTGAAGTCATAGCACTGTTTGAGAAGACACTGATTTGTACTGTCAGCTTGTAGGTCTCATCATTCTGGAAACAAAGGCTAAAGTTAGTCCCAACATGTCACCATTAGAAAAAAGCTTACAAGAAATAAAATGATGACTCACTGTATTCTGAGCAAAGCAGCTCAGCACAGAAGCAAGGAACTTGGCATTTCCCAAGAAGTCAACAGTTAAGCTATATCCACACTGTGCGGCCAGTCTTGGAGAGAGGGACACAAGCATCCCCTTATTGTCTGTAGAAAGAAATTCAGATGGCCTTTTAAGAAACCGTACACGTGATCAAGCAAGGTAGAGATATAACAAAGTGAACACCCCTACCGCCCCATTCCATCTACTTATTGAAATTTTTAAAACTATATTAGTAGAATTATACACTCGTTCGGAACAGTAGGTTTAGAGTAAATGATTTTTATTTCTGCGCACTTGCAGTCAACAAATCTGAGTAAGGTTGTAGCAGCACAGGTCTATTATTTAGTGTGATCAGCAACATGCTTTTGAAGCCAACGCAAAAGTTTCATACCCTGCATCTTACAAAAACAAAGCCTGGTTGCTGCCATACAGCGCAGGAGTACTCTGTACTTAATTCAAATTATTACATTACGAGTCAACAGGCTTTGCACATCAAAAGCTTTCCATTCAAGAAAAATGATCACTCACCAATCACATTGATGCGAAAATACTTTCCAACAAAAGACTTCTCCAACATCATCATCATAACACTCCCTTGACATTCTGTCCTCACCGAGCCTGCAGAAGACAACGATACTTGAAAAACACACAACCGGCAAATAAACAGGAAGCTAAAAGGACAGCTCTGCTGAAGCGACCGTTATCGTACCTAGAGGGGGGTTCTGCGTCCAAACTTCAGTGACTAACACTGCTAACAGCAATGTTATTCTGCATTGGAAAAAAAAAACGCGCAAGTGAGAAACACACAATAAAATGAACGTTTCTAAAGTAGAGAAAAGATCAACAATTACCCAAATCTAAAACAACACGGCATCATTAAATCCAAGGCAGCCCCGACCGTGAACTTCTTTCACCGTTATAAAGAAACAATAATAAAAACAAAACCGTCAGTAGCTGAGTTTGGTGTTCCTTAGAGCGCAATGGGTTTATAAAGAGATTCAGGTGCTAATGGGAGCTAATTAGCTGCAATTGATGCACGCACCTCTTTCATATTAGTCCTCTAATTTTAAATCAGTACGTTAATTAAAATAAATAATAATAATAATAATAATAATAATAATAATAATAATAATAATAACCCATTTAGAAGATTGTACTTTGAATTTAAGTTTGGCAGAAGTACGTGCGGATCAAACTGGACTGTCACCGACAAGGATCATCAGCGATCATCTGAACTAACTGGTTGAATAGACAGCACATGTCTGAGGGGGGTGTGTTCTGTACAGCTGTGCATTTGATTAAAGTTTGTCGCGGAGTTTTAAACGTTTCCATGGCAACTGCTGTAGGATGAAGTTGCCCGGGCCGCGCACACCAGATCAGATTGGATCGCATTGCCTGAAAATTCGATGTTTGATTGACGTGGTCAGTTGGCCAATAGAAAATGAGTTGGAAACGTCATCAGCCAACGCATTGCCAAACGAGAGCGCGCTTTTGAGATCAAGTCGAGTTGCGAATGAGAGGACAGGTAAGTTAGCAGTAGTATCGATAAAAAAAAAAAAAAACAACGACTTGACCTAACAATGCTTGTACATATCTTGCTACGCTAGCCGCCCCCAGATAAGTTGAAGTAGTAACGTTAGCTAACTTATGTTAGAAGCTAGCTAGTGTTATCTAGCCAGCAAAAGCACCACCGGTACCTAGCTAATGTAGTCAACTGGGTAACGTTAGCTAACGTTAGATTGAATAATATCCCAAATAACGAGCATGATTAGTAGCATCAGTGTTGCTCTTCCTTTTTATCCAGGCGAGTTTGTTCGTTAAAGGTTAGATAACGTCACCCGTTTATTACATTTACATTTGAGTCATTTAGCAGACGATCTTATCCAGAGCGACTTACAGTGCAAAACATTACATTTATATGAGAGAGAGAGAGAGAGAGAGAGAGAGAGAGAGAGAGAGAGAGAGAGAGAGAGAGAGAGAGAGAGAGAGAGAGAGAGAGAGAGAGAGAGAGATAAACTTGCATACTTTGCATACCGTATCTCTGATTTGTAATGTTTCCATGGTTCGGCCGTCCACTGTCGTGTGTCTGGTTAAAACGATGAGTTCAATTTTTTTCTGCTGTTTGGTAATTCAGTCATGAGGCAGCTGTAGCAGAGTGGCGCAAGGAAGCGTGCTGGGCCCCATAACCCAGAGGTCGATGGATCAAACCATCCTCTGCTAGCTTGTTTTTCTTCTGTTAGCAAAGTAGACTTTCTAAAATATTAACTGAAGGCAAGACTTTGTGTTATTACATTTCAGTTTAGTGTGTGTATTTCGTAAATGTTAAAGTGTAGAAACGGCAGGTACGCAGTTTATCTGCCTCTACCCATAGAGGACCCATACATTTTTTTTTTTTTAAAATCTGAACACAAGGTGTGTTTATGTAATCTGAAACGTTACATCTAGACTTAACAGTTTTTCAGTGTGGGGAATATTACCAAGTAGGAGACTTTGCTTTAAAATACACATGTAGGGCGGGCGTCTCTGTTACAAAGAATTGTCACACTTTGTATTTATCTCCATAATGCGTTGGGAGTAAATACGCAGATACGTTAAAACTATTTGGAGAATGCGGGCATCGATCCCGCTACTTCTCGCATGCTAAGCGAGCGCTCTACCATTTGAGCTAATTCCACTTGAATTGTGCGAGCGATTCTCATAGGCTACATCGCAGCTTGATACGAGCAATTCAGATTATATATATATATATATATATATATATATATATATATATATATATATATATATGTAGTGTTGATGTGTATATATATATATATATATATATATATATATATATATATATATATATATATATATATATATATATATATATATATATATATATATACATACATACATACATCAACACTGTTATGTGGCTCGAGCTTGTTTGACGAGGCAGGCAATGCAAAATGCCAAAACTTGCTTTTGTAAGTGAGAACATACCGGCAGCTTGTTAAGTGTTAATTGTCTCCCCTTTGTACCAAACATATTTAAACCAAATCAACCATTATTAGAGAGGAGTTGTTTCTGTGTGAACGGAGTGTGGAGGCAATAGGAGACG
This sequence comes from Huso huso, assembly GCA_036884735.1. Classification (NCBI taxonomy): domain Eukaryota; kingdom Metazoa; phylum Chordata; class Actinopteri; order Acipenseriformes; family Acipenseridae; genus Huso; species Huso huso. Next base: position 1,572,477 of record CM072693.1, on the reverse strand, counting down.
CTAGGATTATTGGGTGGTTTTGTCGTGAGTGTTTGAAAACTCGCTTCCGTGTGATTGCATTGAGACGTTCTCTCTGTTTTTGCTGGTTGTGTTATTGGTGATCTTGATGTCTACAGTTATAGTATTCTGTAGAGATAAGTACCAAATTCAAATTATTACTAGTAACTCTAGGCCTCCACGCTCCGTATTAGTGAAGGTGTATTGTGTTTGTGCTTTTGTTTATCTTTTAACTATTGTTATGGTTGTTGTAACCACAATGACGTGTGTGTTTTAAACTAGTAATTCGAAGGTGATTGTTTGATTGTGCATTTGATTAACAGATCACGGGTAGTCGCGATAGTCTATAGTTTAAAGTACCAGAGCCTGATAGCAGTTAATTACTTTTTACTGGAAGTGCACTTCATGTATTTTGCTTTGTGTTCTTTCCCTGTTGGGACACGTTGTATTTGAGACTCGTTTCGTTGTTTCTTTCTTTATTTTTTCACTTGAATGTTTGGATTGTGTTCAGCACCTCTTTTGATATTGGTTTTTGTTTTGCCATGTTATCACACTGCTGCTAAGGGCCGGTCCTTTTTAATGTTAGCGTTTAGGTGTAATTCGTGGGATGTCGTAGAGGGCTCTCTCCCGCTTTGCGTTGCTTTTTTCTTATCCTAAATCCTTTTCTTTAGCCTGTCTTTCCTTCCCTCCGTGGCGTCCTGCCCGGTAGCGTCCGCGATCTCTTCCGGGTGGAAGCTGATCCCAGTTCAGCCTCCTTTAGTATTTCCAGCCAATCACACAATGCAGCGCTCGCCTCGTCAATTATTAGGGCAGGGCCAGCGCTGCTCCACGTATGTTATTGGCTGTCCCTCCTGTCTATCTCTCTCTCTTTTTATACTTTAACCCAGCACTATTTCCGCTTCCTTGTCTGTGTTTGTTTTTGTTGTTCGTTTCTTTCACTGCAGGTCGTTTCTCTGCTCAGCGCTCGCAAGATAGTATCTGCTGTTTTCCTACCTGCTCAGTCTGCGCCGTTCAAAGCGCAGCGTCATTTTCAGCTTGCTCTGTGTTTTCATCAGAAAGACTGTTCCGACGTCACCGCTGCACTGCAACTCTTTCACACCGCGCCTCACAGACCATGGTTACCACGGCAACGCCTCATCGAGTGACTCCTGGGAGTGGTAAGTTGCCATGGCGACCAGGCAGCTTTAACAGGCAATGCGAGCCTGTGCCTCACTACTGCAATCTTCTGGCTCCTGCTGCTGGGCTTTTGCAACATGAGAGCTTCAACTCACCGAATTGTGACATCTAAATACTGCAGGCTCCTCTTCTAGACCTACGTTAACTTACTTATATCATCACTAACTGTTCTAAAGCAAATGTTTTATACATAGACAAGGATTTTAATCGCATTAACCAAATATATGCTACCCTGCTTCACTGAAGCCAATAGTTTCAATTCCAATCGCAACCTCGAGATGGCAGCATAATACCACAAACTACATAATTTAAACTGATTTGCTATCGCTGCGAATCTCGCACACTCCAAACTTTCTATCAAGTCCTGCAGTGCGTTGTCTTTCCGAGGGATTCTCAGTCCCGTCCTGCCTCAACCTCTTTTGCTTCATATATTAACTTGATTATTTCAAATCAAAACCCCTCCCTTCGAGGATCTGGTCATGAAGCCATGCTTATCAGCTTTCTGAGATGTTAAAAATCCACTGTTACATTAATTTTCCAGCTTCCTTGCATCAGGCCATTCCTGCAACCTTCTTGCTCCCGGATTTGCACTTCCTCATTTGCCCCCAACTTCAGCAAGGCACTTAATACAACTTTCAAAGTCCATTTCATTCAATTTGAGCTTCCAGGCACATACGGAAACTATGTCCTATGATTATCAACATTTCAGTCAAAGCGTCCTCCTACACTGCAATAGACAATACACTCTTAGACTGCTCATGATCAAATCAATAGGTTTTGCAGCAGCCTCCGAGCAAAGCATTCTCATCCTCTCAGGTTCTGCAGAGGCCTCAGATCTACGCATTCTTCATCTCTGCCCAAAGGCAGCCCCATCGCCGACATCATCTTAAACGCCTTAACTCTCAATTACCAATTTCCACTGCATTCAGCAGCTCTCTGCTCTCTACAGCAGGCCACTGCACACTACTGACAGCATTCCATCATTTCTCTGTTTCCGTCTGTCCTAAACGGAGGGGGTTCTCTGTTTTCGTCTCTCCTAAACGGACCCGAGACACTTTTCCTAAGCTCTCCACGCTGCCCAGCTGACAGCTTAGCTGCCTGAGGATGCCGCACTGAGTTGCGAAGGATCTGTCCTTTGGTCCTGTTGGTCCTCTTCCTGTCTCTTGTTCCACTAAACGCCCGGGAGCGAGAGGATGCTGCCTGACCCGTCGGGAGTTAGTGTCAGATTGTTGTATGTTATGTGTTTAAACTTTGCTCTTTCTCTCTCACTTTTACGTCACCCCTCTCAAGCCCTCGTAGGCAACCAGTGAAATGTGAGGTGATGTGAATAGAGTCAAATACATTGCATCATTCTGTGTGTGTATATATATATATATATATATAATTTCAAGTAACTGTAGCTTTATTATCATCATGAAAACACATTACACATGACCACAGTTCTGTAACAAAATGACAATAACAAAGACGTTCCCATACCAGGAGTCGAACCCGGGCCGCCTGGGTGAAAACCAGGAATCCTAACCGCTAGACCATATGGGAAGCTAAATAGCCAAATCATGGACATGCAGCAGTAGCTAGTATACAGTACAATGATGGTAAAAATATTTCATTTCAAACACAAATTAAAGCAAACCAAGCCATTTATATTTATTCTCAATTAACACAAACTCTTCAATTGCTAAAAAATATAAATAATCTCCGTTTGTGCTTCTCGGAAGGCATACGATGGAGGGCGCACTGCAGTTTTTCAGTCTGCGGGATATTACAAATTAGGAGACTGTGCTTTAAAATACACATGTAGGGCGGGCGTCTCTGTTACAAAGAATTGTCACACTTTGTATTTATCTCCAGAATGCGTTGGGACTAAATACACAGATACATTAAAACTATTTGGAGAATGCGGGCATCAATTCTGCTATTTCTCACATGTTAAGCAAGCACTCTACCATTTGAGCTAATTCCCCTTGAACTGTGCTCGCGATTCTCATAGGTTACATCGCAGCTTGATACGAGCAATTGGACTGAAACAGCTGCAGGAAGGTTTTCTGTCTCCAGTGTAGGAACTGTTAGATCCTGAAACCCTTCGGTGTCAGCAAATCCCTCATCTTCCTCCAGTTCAATAGACAGATCAGAGCCAGCCTCAAACCTCTCAATCATGGCACCATAGTCATGGAGAACTGATTGTACAAATACTCCACACCAATTAGTTCCCTGCAAAAAAAAAAAATGTGTATTTCTAATTAAGAAATCCCTCTACGTTATAATTATTTATGAAAGATTATAAAAATCAAACACTGCTACCAACTCCTGTGTGGAATTTGAGAGAAAATTGTGCTAATAATTTAGAAGCTTTATTCCTATATTTTTTAATGGTAATACTGACAATCCTTTAACAAGTTCACTGTACCTGTGTATTTGCATGGTCAGTGTAAGAAGGTACGATTTTTCTGGAGTTCTTGGTTGCTCAGTTCAGCACCAGTCATCAGAGCTGAAAAACAACAGCAATAGGTACCTGGTATGGTAACTGGACCACATATCATTTATATCAACTGACTGTTTTCCTCCAAATATAATAATGCCAGTATTTGATATGTGTATACTAAAACATTCATTATATAGCACCCAAGTTCAAATCACACCATCAGTTATAAAAATACATTGTAATAGATAATGAAATTAGCACTGAAAGGGAGACCTATAAAGTAGTTATAATGTGAAGATCATTATTTTTATAAGCATTGATTCAAATTCAAACTTACATGGTTGACCCTTCTGGGGCGATACCAGCTTATGGATTACTTTGTAACAGTCAGGTTGAGCTGCCATCAGCCTTTCTTCTAAACAAGGGTTCCATCTGAACCTGAAAAAAGAGCATTTGTGACAGAATAGCAAGGTTGCATTTAAACAAAAGACTTCAATTAAACAAATAGCTTAAACACAAAATAGTCACAATGGCCAAATAAAGGTTTCTACACAAAACAACAAAAGAAATCAAAAGGGGTTCACTGGGTGAAAACAAATAAACACTACTATACAATGGCAAAAGGGACTTATTGTTGAAAAAAAAGACAGATTATTTAAAAAAAAAGCATGGAGTACCCATGTTCACATTTTTTAAGTATTGCTTTCAAAACAAGATCATTTTTCAATGAAACTAAATTAAAAACCTAAAGTTAAATACAGTAATATAACGTTCATGGATACATAATTAAAAATAAATGATAGAAAAACACAGTGTATCCTATACTATCAATGTACAATGCACTATTCTGGTACTATAATGCAGTACCACCATGATAATACGATTGTACTTTTTATTTCTAAGAAGTATCCTGGTATCTACAGTATAATGCAACACTACACCACGGTACTATATGGTACTATTTATTTTACCATGGTACGATTTCTGTTGTCCCGGATACAAGTATTACAGTACCATTATAACGGACAAATATATTAAATATAATTGCGCTTTGGATAAAACAGTCCCTCAAACAAGTTTCTAGCTGTTGTAAATATTACATTTTTTTAACACTCAGAACTGACACCTATTGTAAAAATGTCAATCGTGTATTTTTATTGATAATATTACAAAACATAGAGTTTACTATCCGCGCATTTCTACAGCTGACATTTGTGTCTGAACATATATTATTATTGGCATTTTTTAAATTTTTTAGTTACTATCGTGCAGTACTAGTGACAATTAAAATAATACTGTAATAAAATTCTTCCCTTCAGATGATTGTATTTCGAAATAAACCAAAAGTCTTCACGATTCAATAATCTCCGCCGTTGAGAACGCGCAGGATTCTTGGGAGTTCTACGAGATCTGATTGGATAATTCCGTCACTTCATTCTTGGTAGCTCTGCGAAATCTGATTGGCTCTTTCCTGGTCAATTCTTGGTAGTGACACGGGCTATGATTGGTCAAAGCTACCAAGATATTCCCAAGATTGCAGATCGGGTGGGAGGAGAGCTGGCCGGGCTGGGGAGCGCACAGAAATGCACAGCTGAACAGAACCCCCTCAGACATGTGCTGTCTATTCACGGGAACACACCACTGAACCAGTTAGTTCAGATGAGCGCTGGATACACAAGAAACAATCTGACAATTTCACAAATAAACCCGTTTGTGTTCAAACCTATGAGAGGTGGAATGTAACAAAAATGTGAACTGCAAAAGCCGGGCGTCAAACATCAACGACAAAGTTCAACATTTGAATTGAAATAACAGCTGTCAAATAGACAAAGCACAACACTCGAATATAATATGCCGAATTGAAAATGCTCAACACACTAATTGAATGAATTATACATAAAATAATGAATGTAATTAAGCTCAATAATTGAAATGGGAACTTCAAATCTTAAATAAACTGATTACAATTCAAATTTCCAGCACGCCATCCGATTTGTGTTTAGTCTGTTCTAAATCAATACTGCGCGTTGTATTTCAGGTTAAGCGCTGTGCTTTCCATTGCCACTTGGTCATTCTATTCCCAGGACTGCCCTGTCATGGCAAATCTGACATGCTAAAAGATGCTTTTGCACTGTTTCTTAAATCAAGTGGCCTCAAATAAATTGTGTACATTAATCTCTGCTTAGCCTACCTGTCAGTCTGGTGAAATTGTAAAAATGTGTAATTAACTTGTGGATGTTAACATCAGAACTCGAGCTGTCATTCTCGTCCCCTCAAACTGGCGCAGGCAACACATCTGCCTGGATTCCTGCATGATATAAATGTGTTTCTTCATTTGCGCGGCCTGCTTTTTTTATTATTCATTGGGGTTTTGTTTACTACATGCCTCCCATAGCTGAGCCTTTAGTCAGACAGTCCTTGTAGGTGACAGTCAGTTTGTTCCGCACGTACTTCTGACAAACTTAAATTCAAAGTACAATCTTCTAAATGGGTTGTAATATATTTAAAATTATTATTATTATTATTATTATTATTATTATTTATTTTAGTTTTAATTAACGTACTGATTGAAAATCAGAGGACTAATATGAAAGAGGTGCGTGCATCAATTGCAGCTAATCAGCTCCCATTAGCACCTGAACCTCTTTATAAACCCATTGCGCACTAAGGAACACCAAACTCAGTTACTGGCGGTTTTGTTTTATTATTGTTTCTTTATAACGGTGAAAAGTTCACGGTTGGGGCTGCCTTGGATTTAATGATGCCGTGTTGTCTTAGATTTGGGTAATTGTCGATCTTTTCTCTACTTTAGAAACGTTCATTTTATTGTGTGTTTCTCACTTGCGTGTTTTTTTTTCAATGCAGAATAACATTGCTGTTAGCAGTGTTAGTCACTGAAGTTTGGACGCAGAACCCCCTCTAGGTACGATAACGGTCCTTCAGCAGAGCTGTCCTTTCAGCTTCCTGTTTATTTGCTCGTTGTCTGTTTTCAAGTATCGTTGTCTTCTGCAGGCTCGGTGAGGACAGAATGTCAAGGGAGTGTTATGATGATGATGTTGGATAAGTCTTTTGTTGGAAAGTATTTTTCGCATCAATGTGATTGGTGAGTGATCATTTTTCTTGAATGGAAAGATTTTTTGATGTACAAAGCCTGTTGACTCGTAATGTAATAATTTGAATTAAGTACACAGTACTCCTGCGCTGTATGGCAGCAACCAGGCTTTGTTTTTGTAAGATGCAGGGTATGAAAGTTTCTTGTTGGCTTTAAAAGCATGTTGCTGATCACACTAAATAGACCTGTGCTGGTACAACCTTAGTCAGACTTGTTGACTGCAAGTGCGCAGAAATAGGAATCATTTACTTTTAAACTTACTGTTTTGAACGGGTGTCTAATTCTATTAATATAAGTCATTTTAAAAAATTGCATTTAGTAGATGGGATGGGGAGTTGGGGGTGTACACTTTGTTAAATCTCTACCTTGCTTGATCACGTGTGTGGTTTCTTAAAAGGCCAACTGAATTTCTTTCTAAAGACAATAAGGGGACGCTTGTGTCCCTCTCTCCAAGACTGGCTGCACAGTGTGGATATAGCTTAACCGTTGACTTCTTGGGAAATGCCAAGTTCCTTGCTTCTGTGCTGAGCTGCTTTGCTCAGAACACAGTGAGTCATCATTTTATTTCTTGTAAGCTTGTTTCTAATGGTGACATGCTGGGACTAACTTTAGCCTTTGTTTCCAGAATGATGAGACCTACAAGCTGACAGTACAAATCAGTGTCTTCTCAAACAGTGCTATGACTTCAGCTTCCTCCTATGTTCAGAGCATGACATGCCGCTATTCTCCATGGGCAGAGAGGGAAATTCTGTGTGAAAGAAACTACATGGAGGTAAGGGCTGTCAGGATGTGATAATGCTGTTCAGTATAACTTGTTGGGTTGTGTGGGTATTTAATTGTCACTGCAGAAGTGCTTCACTCATGACTAATGTGAATTTTCTTTAGGTTTCTGTGAGAAGAGGGGTGCCACTTATTGAGCCAAACTTTGTTCACGATGATCCTGATTGGTCCCTTGCGTACCCAGAGGTAGAATCATGTGACTTTGCATTTGCTTCATTCATGTCCCCTTGGTCTTGCCTATTGAAGTCTACTCTACTGTCTCGTCTAGAGGAAGCAAAATCGAGCGGCCCCTTAACTTAAACCTGTCTCCCAAGAGGGTGGCCATATATGAATTGTGTGACATTTAAGGCATTGGCTTTGCATACATGTATTCTGTGATTGCTTTGATAGAAATTGATTGGAGAAATTAACCCTTTCTTGTTGGTGTAAGCCTTGTATTTCAACGACTGAGGTAGTGGCTTCATATGTGCAGGGCTATAAATCTTTCATGATAAATGTGTCCTGATTTACTTTTTTTGAAGACTGCTGCATAGGAACAATTTAGGGTTGTCCTAAAAGTTTGGTACACTGATGTATTAAGGTCCAGTACAAATGAATGGCTGTTAACTCTGCCTGTATCGGATCAGACAACATGCTTTCACATAGGCTTTCGTACACAGTTGTGTTTGAGGATTTACTCTGTTCCATTAGATGCCTGGTGAACCTAGAACTGTTTCAGTGATGTGTCATTAAACTTTCAACTTTCAGTTTAGTTCCTGTTTATTAAACATGACATCTGTTATGACAAATCCTTTAGACTGGGGATGCTTTGTGTTCAAACTCCCTCTTCTAATGAGATTTTTTTTTTTTCTGCTAGGCAACTGCTGCTGACAACAGCATCTGGAAGGTGTGTTCCATCTCCCAGCAAATAGAAAGACAACTATGACTGTTGCTCAGGCCATGACAAATGGCTATGGCATAAACACAACACCAACTCGAATTCTGGTTAGAGCTGCATACAACTCCACAGAAAGCCAGCCTCAGGTGGTAAGTAGTCTAGGCTTCATTGTTGTCTAGTACAGTATATCAAACTATGAAGGTAGATTTAGTCTTTTTTTTATTTTAGTAAAGTTCCCCTCCCCTCCAACAGATCCAAACTGTACCAATGGCTGTGCTAAGATCAACCACCTTTTTATAAGCAAAGATGGATGGTCATGATGGTGGACACTGCAGTTACATGTCCTACTGGTGAGTAAGCTTATGGAGGGACAGCGGTGCTCAAGAACTGTTCTAGGTTTATGTGTGAATTTTCTATATCAAGTCTATGGTGTTCCTTTCTGTCAGATGGAACAGCCTTCACAGAACAGAGATTACATGGAATGTTCCCCGTGTTCTACCTCCTCTTGTTCCGACACCACAAATTACTACCCTTGATGTTCAAAATGGGAGTTGATGGCCATAAGCTTGACCCTGCAACGATTCATAATAGAGATTATAAACTGGATGTGGGTCCCCAGCTAATCACTGTAAAAATTCCTGTGGGAGCTGATGGTGGATATTACAAGGTATGTAGAAGTTCAACATCATCTAAATCCTTCTCATTTTAAAGCTTTCCTCCTAAGATGCTTCTGTGCTTTCAGAGCCATGTATTGGACAACACCTATGTGATCTCTTACTCTATTGAACCAATGCTGGAGCATACCTGGCAAGATGGACCTGAGAACCAAGTACACAGTACTTCATCCAATAACCACTCCTTTCATGCCTCGGCCACCAGTTGTCACAAACAGTATGTAGGACTTGTCCACATGCAGCAAATCAAAGGGATTTGTTGCAGTGCTCCACTTCATATCCTTCATTTAACTGCATGCTTTAATTTCAGACACTGTTCCTAAAGTGACCCAATGGGACATGGGGATTTTCTGCCTGATGTGGAGCTGGTCAAAATTACAGTTGGACCAGAGGCGTTAACTGTGCCAGAAGCCAACCTAAAAGGTTATAATGTCAGGAGCATGTCTTTCCCAATGGATCCAAGACCTACACTCTCCAGGTGCCATTTGAGGACCCCAATGTGAAGCAAAGGTAACATCCACCTGTTCAACCATCCAATTGCCCTTTGAAAACTCTTGCTTTCCTGTGGACATGTTGCTTGCTGTCGGACTTTGGGTTTAATCCTACAAACCCTTGCTCTTCTTTCAGGTAACTCCTCCAGACACCAGAACCTACGTTCTGCCCCTGACCTACTTGCTGAATATAGTGCCAGAGAATACACCTTTTACTCATCCTGCTGTAGTCGAAGCCATTCTCAAAGACATCAGTAAGTGCCTGACTATTTGGTCTACAACTACCCTTTTCTAACCAATCCAGTCCATTGCCCTGACAACTGCTCTTCCTCTTGCAGTTCCACCTACAGTAACTGGCTACTGTGATGGTGCTGCATTCTATACCATGGTAACATGGCAACATGGGTGCAACTGGATTCCTTTTGTGGGCTCAAGAGAACTTGGTGGAAGTCTGCTTGCCTGTACAAGTATAATGCCAACTCTACCAATTTCTGGATGACTGTGCCATACAATTCATATGTGGCATCAACTGAATTGTAAGTGATGGAACTTTAAAAAATGTTGTTTTAGCTGTTTTGGGTTCAACACATTACTGACCTGATGTATTGTCTCTGTGGGTGATCAGTTCTTCAGGCATCAGAAGCAGGCTTGACTTGACCCTTGAAGGATATTGGGACCATGGTTGTGGTGGCTGACTTCTCCCTGTCCTGCAGTTTCCTACAAAGATGATTGGTAACTCTCCTGCAAAGATTCTTAGAGCATTCTTTAGAGATGGCACAAAGACTGCATGAAGTGGTATTGAAGCTATAATCTGTTTCCTTAACCTGGATCCAAATGCTGTGTTTCAGATTGCTTCACCAATGGAACTATGGCAGCTCTTGCTGTGAAAGTGGAATCTGTCCCCAGCTTGTCTCCAAGTCAGCTAACTCTAAGGGATCCAAGTTGCCCGGCCTCTTCAGTCTGATGCTATCAATGCAGTTTTCTACTTCAATGTCAACTCCTGTGGAACAACTAGAAGGGTTAGTATTGACCACATTTAAAAACCATTTTGAGGAGGTTTTTGACAGGTTGGCCCCAACACCCTGGATCAATCTGGGGAGCCATGGTGACCTGTGTTTTATCCGCTGAATTGCTGTATGAATTTTGGACATCTGAAGGATGCCACCTTTGTATTGAACTTGTCCAGTTGACGAAGATGTTTGACACATGACTATTGGTTTGGCATTTGCATGTGCTACCTAAGAGACCTTTTGGGTCAATGGCAGTGAACTGGAAGGAGCGTACTGGGGATGATCCTGTGGTGAGGCCGGGACTAAACTAATACATGAGTTAATACCAATTGCAGCTCAAGTGTCACCAGCTGTGTATTTGCAACAAATCCAAAATGACTGCTGTTGCCTTCCTAGAGGTTACTAAAACAATACTATATTAGTCTAGCAGTTTCTGTAGACGGACTTGTGGTATCATACTAACTGTAACAATCATGAGGTCTCAAAGTGTTAAGTTATGAAATTGCAAATTCATTACCAATGATTTCTTATTTGTGTGAAATTGGTACTACAGCTGGGGATGATGGGATGATCCTAGCATAATAGGTACTCTGCAACTTGGTATGCAGCTCCATACTAAATCTACAAGTTCATTGCAACCTGGCCTTTGATTTCTCTTCCAGTTTGACAACAACCTCCTGACTTATGAGAATGAAGTGCTGTTTCATCTTACAGGTAAGGATTGCAATCAAAGTTGAGTATCCTTGTGGTTGAGGCTGAAACTCTGTTAACCCCATCTCCTCTTTCCAGGTTGAGAGTTGCCTGTCACTATCTGGTCAATGACACCAAGGTAGTGCAGTTCTTGTACCAGAATAATCCTGCACCTGTAGTCCAGCCTGGCTTGGGGGACCTTGTGGTCATCATGCGACTTGCATTTGGTAGGACTTGGCAATTGAAATAATATAGATGCTCTAGTAGCGTGTTTCCACCTATAAAATTCTCCTTGCATCTGCAGATTCAACCTACAATGACTTCTGGAGCTCAGGATTACCCTGTTGTGAAGTACTTGCGAAGACCCTTGTATTTTGAGGTAGAGCTCCTGTACAGCAGGGATCCACAGGCTGAATTGTTTTGGAGAACTGCTGGGCAACCTATTCTGCTGACAGGAATAGCTCTCCCAAGTGGGATGTTGTTGTGGACAGGTAAGATGCTGGAATATGATATTGCTGCTACAAAACCTAGGAATTGAGTTGTGGCTGATGTGCTCCCTGACCTACTTTCTCTTTCTAGCTGTGAGAACTCTGCAGATGAGTACTTGACCATCTTTCACCCAGTCTCCAGCAATGCAAGAGTGCTGTTCCCTTCCCATCTGAAAAGGTTTGAAGTGAAAATGTTTTCCTTCAGAAGCGGCCAGGATGCACTGAAAGGACAGGTAAAGTGGAGTGTTGGTTTGGGGATCTTGTACCACAATGTGGTTTGGATTGCTTTCAAGCAGCAAATGGTCACTGTGCTCAAATCTTTAGTGAGTTGGAATGAAAACATATAACTGCACATTTGCAGAAACACTTACTATGATGCAATATATTTTTTTTCAATTCAGTAATCCCCATTGGATGATGGTCCGTCTGATCTATTGATGCTTGTTTTTCTTGACAAGGTGTACTATCTTTCAGATTTACTTCCACTGCAGTGTTGTGATATGTGATTCAAACCGGCCATCAGACAGCCTCTGTAGCAGGCGGTGCATTCCAGGAAAAGAGGCTTGGTAAGAGCTCTGTCTGTTGGGGGGGGGGAGGGACATTTTGCATGCATTTTTTGTCCATTTGTTTTGATGGACTCCTCCTGTAGGTCGCAGTGCTGAAGGGATGGATGGTGGTGCAGTAAAGGCATTTTGTGTCTTCTGGCCCAATTGAGCTGAAGAGATGGATCCCTTTACTTTATGCCTAGAAGCAGTAATATGCATGATGTGAACACAATTGCATTTTAAATTAAAATATATAACTATCTCTTTATATTCCCTAACTATTTCTTTCTTCTCTTGCAGCCCAATTCAATGTGTGGTCCCTTCTGGGAGCTGCAATGGGTGTGTGTTTAGTGGTTGTCTTTGTTGCTGGAGTTGTATATTTTGGAAAATGCCCAAAGTGTGTCTTGATAAATAAAAATTTTGCTTGTAAAGACTGTTTGGATTGTTGTTTTTTTTTTTTTTTTTTTTTTTTTTTGGTGGGTGCTTGACTAATTCTACATAGATTATATATTGGTGTGTGTCAGAATGGCCATGTTAATGGGATTCTCTTACTGCATTACTGCTTTGCTTGTTTCCTGATCAGGCCATTCTCAATATGGTGTGTTATTCAAGGACTCTTCATTAATTCATTGTGAACCGGGGCAAAAGACTTTCCTTCTCCAGTGAGTTGTAACCCTTTTTATATTCCTTCTTGCTTTTGTCATGCTGCTTTCAGTATGCAAAGTTTAGGGTGAAATTATCAACACTCCATCCATATATATATATATATATATATATATATATACCTTGTTCTAGCATCAAAAAAAAGTGTGTGATTTATATGGGCTGTCTTGTTTTTTTTGTTATGAATAAAGTTTTTATTCATTTTGTTCACTGAGGTTTATATGTCTTTTACTGGAAGTGGTCCCTGGTGAGAGCTCCAAGTAAGGTATTAGTTTAACTTTTTCAGTTTTAAATGTACAAAATGAGGTTGTTTTTATTTTTATTTTATTTTTTTTTACTAAGGAACTGGTTAAACAAACCACTACTTGGCAACATGTTTCTTCATTTTGTTTTGACTGGTTTATATAGTCTGTTACTGGATAAACTCATTTTTACAAAACGTTCCATAACAAACCAGTACACCCGATGCAGGGGAATCTTTAGATCTGCACCAGTCCGAACCAAGTTCCATTCTTTGAGCTGTTGGGTAAAACAGGGAGGACTATATAAATATAAGGATATTATATATATATCTATAGCTCAAAAAAACCAGCATGGTGTTATGGAACTGATATTATATACAGCTGAGTAAAAGCTGGCTAACCTTGTGGTAATGTTATGCGTGTTTATATTATATAGAGGACACTGAGTTTGATGCAAGACTCTCGTGCAGCCACATTCATATTATTAAACCTGCTGCCAGACTCTCCGGCACTGTCACTCTGAGTGCTCTTTGAAACACACTGGGTTTGTATTTATATTCATGTTGGGTTAATCAGTGATGACTATCAATGACCCGTCTGTAGTAGTACTACTGGAGATTTTAATTGCACAGTTTTTAAGCTCTGAACTGCATTCTGTTTAAACAAAACTGCATTCAACTAAACAAAACAACAGCAGCAGCAGCTCCATCTACTGGACAAAACCCAGACATGCTGCACGTTGAAACATGCAGTTAAAACCTAAACAAGAAACTATTAGTGAGACCCTGAAAAAAAGAAAATATTATACAAAACAGTTTAAAATCAAATGTTTATTTCTTAATCTAACCATTTTAGCTACTGTGGAACTACTTCTCTCAGTGGAAGGTGACACAAATACAAATTATTAAAATAAGGTTTAAAGTCTTCTTTATCTACCAACAACACACTCCTAGACCCATTTAATAATAGCAATAATACACTCCAGGGTCTGTGTGTTATCATGAGATATATCACCACTTCCTGGGCGGTTGAAGAACTCGACTTCGTCTAGTGCCTCCCAACGCACCCAAGGCGTCGGTGATATTACCTCATGATAACACACACACCCTGTCGTGTATTACTGCTTCATTAATGTAGTCAGGGGTTTATATGTCACATTCCTTTGTTGTCACTGTATTGATTTAGATATTCGGGTTGGATACCTCGGAAGCCAGCGGAACTCCAGCGTTTCTCTCCGACAACGTTTGTCGGATAACCCCTCCGTGATGATCGCGCTGCCATGACAACCCATGACATCACCCGCACAAGTTACAACACGTCGAGTCATTTTTGTAGCACAGTATTAACGTGTTATTGTTTTCACAAAATAACATCAATAAGATTATCAGATCACCTGCTAGTGTGTACTAAACAAAACCTCAAATATCAGTGAATTGATACAGAGACAAGCGTTGGCACCAGCAAGGGTTAAAATGAAATTAATAAATAAATTATGACATGAAACAAAAGTACATGTTGGTGTATTTTTAATCAAAAATCCATGCATCCATAATTCTGATTATTTATCTAAATAATCTCACAGCTAATTCTTTACAAATGATCATTTTCTATATTTCTTGCAGTGCTAATGTGGTGTTATAGTTTAACATATTAATGGATTTTAGAAATCATCTATAGTAGTCTGCCCCTCAAACAGTTTTAAATATAATTTTGATTTAAATGGCAGGTAGTATATAAATCAATTTCTAAAACAGGTCGCATTTTGTAATTTAAATAGGCCTACGTATGAGCTACCAAAATGTATTTTTGTTTCATGTCGTTATTAATGTATTTACTTATTTATTTGGTTAAACTTTAATCCAGCCTTACATTTTAACTTCTTGAAGTTACCACAGCGTGTCTATGTATGAATTACTGACGAGTAATATTTGTGATTTGATTACTCTAGCAGGTGAACTGATAATGTATGGATGTTATTTTTGTGAAAACAATACAATATTAAAAAGAAATACTACAACATTTAATAAATAAATAAATTATACAACAAACTGTAGCACATTTGTTTAGTCTTAATATCATAACAAATAGACTTCTTATAAATACGCACTTCCTTTTATTTGTTGGAAAACGGTCTGTAACTGAAGTAAAGTTTTTTTTTTTTTTTAAATACAGCGCTATTTGAGTATTTAAAAATATGGTTTTCTTCAAAATTAAAATGCCAGCAACGGTGTGTTAATTTAACGAAGCGCCTAACGCCGCTCGGAACGTTCGCATTTTTAAATCCTAACGGTCTCTGCTCAGCTGAGTGGAATGTTCACGAGGCGGTTGCCTAGCAGCGTCTCCCCTCCTTCTCTGCCCGCCCTCTCTCCCTCTCTCGTTGCTCCAGCTGGGAGTTCAAATTTAGCTTCGTTATATTAGCGCAATTCTTTACTAACTTTTACAAATTAGCTTATTAGAAGCTTCGTGTTTTTAAGGTGGTTCAGGTGCAGTCGGGCAGACTGACTGCAGCATCATTACAGTATACCGCACTGCGCTCAGCTTTGTGTGGCGGCTGATACACAAAATAATGAACGACTATTAAATAAATAAATATGTATTTGGTATTCTAAGTATTATCTACAATTAATAATTCAGCTATATTCATATTCAGAATATAATACAGTATTAAGACAGGGTCCAGTATTAGAAATAAATAAACACGCTTTAAGAGAAACAGCAGTGATGTTTATTGACCATTCCATACATTCTCTATGTTTCTACATTGTGGTTGCACAGGGACAAGGGACTCAGTGATGTTAAAAAAAAAAAAAAACTAGAGCATACAATTAACCAAATATAGAAAGGAAGGGAGAAATGTATTGCCTGTGTGCAGTACCTTACACTTTCTCTATTAAATGTTAGCCTTTAGGTGTAATTCGGGGGATGTAAGTAGAGAGCTCTCTCTCCCGCTTTGCGCTGCTTTTTTTCTTATCCTTTATCCTTTTCTTTTGGCCTGTCTTTCCTTCCCTCCATTGGCGTGCCCGGTAGGCCCAAGTCTCTCTTCGGGTGGGAAGCTGATCTCAGTTCAGCCTCATTTAGTATTTCCAGCCAATCACACAATGCAGGCGGCCGGCTCGTCAATTATTAGGGAAGGGGCCAGGCTGCTCCATGCCTGTTATTGGCTGCCCCTCCGTCTATCTCTCTCTTTTTCTACTTTAACCCAGCACTATTTCCGCTTCCTTGTTTGTTTTTTGTTGTTCGTTTTCTTTCACTGCAGGCCATTTCTCTGCTCAGCGCTCGCAAGATAGTATCTGCTATTTTCCTACCTGCTCAGTCTGCGCCGTTCAAAGCGCCAGCGTCATTCTCCAGCTTGCTCTCGCGTTTTCATCAGAAAGACTGTTCGGCGTCCAACGCTGCACTGCTGGCTCTTTCACACCGGGCCTCTGGACCATGGTTACCCGGCGGCGCCTCATTAATTGACTCCTGGGGAGGTAAGTTGCCATGGCTACCCAGGCAGCTTTAACAGGCAATGCTGAGCCTGTGCCTCACTACTGCAATCTTCTGTCCCTGCTTAACTTTTTTGCAACATGAGAGTTTAAACTCACCGATTGTGACATCTAAATACTGCAGGCTCCTCTTCTAGACCACGTTAACTTACTTATATCATCACTAACTGTTTCTAGAGCAAATGTTCTATACATAGACAAGGTTTTTTTTTAATCGCATTAACCAAATATATGCTACTTCACTGAAGATAATAGTTTTCAATTCCAATCACAACCGCTAGATGGCAGCATAACACTCCCAAGCTCTACATAATTTAAACTGATTTTGCTATAAGCTGGAATCTGCTTCCTCTCCAAACTTTCTATCAATTCCTACAGTTAGTTGTCATTCCGAGGGATTATAGCAATCGTAACTACCACC
>CM072693.1:1551065-1554901 GCA_036884735.1 Huso huso | reverse complement strand
TCGGCGATGGGTCTGCCTTTGGGCAGAGATGAAGAATGCATAGATCTGAGGCCGCTGCAGAACCTGAGAGGATGGGAATGCGTTGCTCGGAGGCTGCTGCAAAACCTATTGATTTGATCAGGAGCAGTCTAAGAGTGTATTGTCTATTGCAGTGTAGGAGGACGCTTTAACTGAAATGTTGATAATCGTAGGACATAGTTTCCGTATGTGCCTGGAAGCTCAAATTGAATGAAATGGACTTTGAAAGTTGTATTAAGTGCCTTGATGAAGTTGGGGCAAATGAGGAAGTGCAAATCTGGGAACAAGAAGGTTGCAGGAATGGCCTGATGCAGGGAAGCTGGAAAATTAATGTGACGGTGGATTCATAACATCTCAGAAAGCTGATAAGCTTGGCTTCATGACGAGGTCCTCAAGGGGAGGGGTTTGGATTTTAAAAATTCAAGTTAATATATGTAGCAAAAGAGGTTGAGGCAGGAGGGTACTGAGAATCCTGCGGAGTGACAACGAACTGCAGGAATTGATAGAAAGTTTGGAGTGTGTGAGATTCGCAGCAATAGCAAATCATCTTAAATTATGTAGTTTGTGGTGTTATGCTGCCATCTAGAGGTTGTGATTGGAATTGAAACTATTGGCTTCAGTGAAGCAGGGTAGCATATATTTGGTTAATGCGATTAAAATTCTTGTCTGTGTATAAAACATTTGCTTCAGAACAGTTAGTGATGATATAAGTAAGTTAACGTAGGTCTAGAAGAGGAGCCTGCAGTATTTAGATGTCACAATTCGGCGAGTTGAAGCTCTCATGTTGCAAAAGCGCAGCAGCAGGAACCAGAAGATTGCAGTAGTGAGGCAACCATGGTCTGCCGTGGTAACCATGGTCTGTGAGGCGCCGGTGTGAAAGAGTTGCAGTGCAGCGGTGACGTCGGAACAGTCTTTCTGATGAAAACGCAGAGCAAGCTGAGAATGACGCTGCGGTTTGAACGGCGCTGTAGCTGCGCTGGAGACTGGAGGGAGCAGAGAAGACTAACGATGGAGCTCCTGCAGAAAAATAGAAAAGCTGAATGATGAAAAGAATCACCTGAGCAGGTAGGAAAATAGCTGATACCGTCTACCAGCGCTGAGCAGAGAAATGGCCTGCAGTGAAAGGAGCAAACAACAAAAAAAACAAACACAGACGAAGGGCGGAAGCAGTGCTGGGTGTGTAAATAGAAAAGAAGGAGAGATTGACATGCAAGCTACCTAACGGGATTGCCCATACCGCTCTGGTCACGCCCTTTTTACCTGACCAAACACAGCAGCGCAAGATAATGGCAGAGAGACTGGAACTTGATTGAAACTGAACTGCCCCCCCAGGAAGTAATTTGTTTGTCGCTATATAATCAATATGTTGTGTAGGCTAAATTGTATAAATAAACGTCCGGAGACATTCAAATCCAAACACGTTAAATAATGAAATAGTGTGGAGTAGAAATAAAGAAGGCTTTGACCTCGACGTGATTTGAACACGCAACCTTCTGATCTGGAGTCAGACGCGCTACCGTTGCGCCACGAAGTCCTGGCGTACTGTATGGTTGTTATGCAATGCTAGAGTGCACAGCGTGACATGAACGCATGCGATAATGTGTTAATTTACCAACAAAAGAAACATAAATAAATGTGTAGGTATTTATTTGTGAATAAACTATCTTGCTTCTATGATGGGACCGGAGACCTTACATCCGCAATCTAATGATCGTCCCACCCCAGAGAGACTTTGTCTTGACCAGGGATTAATATAATTTAAAAACAAACTGCGATGGTTCCACGCGATGGGAATGTGAATAGAGTCAAATACATTTGCATCATTCTGTACATATAATATATATATATATATTTCGAGTAACTGTAGCTTTATTATCATATTGAAGACACATTACACATGACCACAGTTCTGTAACAAAATGACAATAACAAGAATGTTTTTATACCGGGAGTTGAACCCGGGCCGCCTGGGTGAAAACCAGGAATCCTAACCGCTAGACCATATGGGAAGCTGAGGAACAAAATCATGGACATGCAACAGTAGCTAGTATACAGTACAATGATTGGTAAAAACGAACCGATATTTCATTATAAACACGTTACAAATGAAAGCAAACTTCAAGCCATTTATTTTTATTCTCAATTAACACAAACTCTTCAGTTGCTAAAAAATATATAAAAATCTCCCTTTGTGCTTCTCGGAAGACATACGATGGAGGGCGCACTGCAGTTTTTCAGTCAGGGGAATATTACAAATTAGCAGACTGTGCTTTAAAATACATATGTAGGGCGGGCGTCTCTGTTACAAAGAATTGTCACACTTTGTATTTATCTCCATAACGCGTTGGGACTAAATACGCAGATATATTAAAACTACTTGGAGAATGCGGGCATCGATCCCGCTACTTCTCGCATGCTAAGCGAGCGCGCTACCATTTGAGCTAATTCCCCTTGAATTGAGCCAGCGATTCTCATAGGCTACATCGCAGCTTGATATGAGCAATTCCGATTGTTCCATTAATTTTTTTATTGGCAATGTAGTCTGCCATTTTCAAATTCAAAAAATAAATTAACTAAATAGCAAATATTTCGACTAGAGGTATGTTTTCACTTTTTTCAAAAAGTAGTCTCAGCTCGTTAATTCAGTCGCTTTAAAATCCACCTCTGTCCCGATGCAGCAGCGCTGTGTGCTGTGGCTCGAGCTTCTTTGACGAGGCAGGCAATGCAAAAATGCCAAAACTTGCTTTTGTATCACACGACAAACTTAAGGTATGCTTTAACGACTTGGCTGTCTCAAACTGAACGCAGTAGGGATTCAAGGAAATGCATGCACATGGATTGGGGAGTGGTTAACATGGATTAGGGAGTGGTTAACATGTAGAAAACAGAAAGTACTGATTAGAGGAGAAACCTCGAAATGGAGTGAGGTAACCAGTGGTGTACCACAGGGATCAGTATTAGGTCCTCTGCTATTCCTAATCTACATTAATGATTTAGACTCTGATATAGTAAGCAAACTCGTTAAATTTGCAGACGACACAAAAATAGGAGGAGTGGCAGACACTGTTGAAGCAGCAAAGGTCATTCAAAATGATCTAGACCGCATTCAAAATTGGGCAGACACATGGCAAATGAAATTTAATAGAGAAAAAGTGTAAAGTATTGCATCGGGCAATAAAATGTTCATTATAAATATCATATGGGAGATAGTGAAATTGAAGAAGGAACTATGAAAAAGACCTAGGAGTTTATGTTGACTCAGAAATGTCTTCATCTAGACAATGGGAAGCTATAAAAAAGGCTAACAAGATGCTTGGATATATTGTGAGAAGTGTTGAATTTAAATCAAGGAAGTAATGTTAAAACTCTACAATGCATTAGTAAGACCTCACCTAGAATATTGTGTTCAGTTCTGGTCACCTCGTTACAAAAAGGATATTGCTGCTCTAGAAAGAGTGCAAAGAAGAGCAACCAGAATTATCCGGGGTTTAAAAGGCATGTCGTATGCAGACAGGCTAAAAAGAATTGAATCTATTCAGTCTTGAACAAAGAAGACTACGCGATCTGATTCAAACATTCAAAATCCTAAAGGTATAGACAATGTCAACCCGGGGACTTCTTTGACTTGAAAAAAAAAAAAGGACCAGGGTCATAAATGGAGATTAGATAAGGGGCATTCAGAACAGAAAATAGGAGGCACTTTTTACACAGAGAATTGTGAGGGTCTGGAACCAACTCCCCAGTAATGTTGTTGAAGCTGACACCCTGGGATCCTTCAAGAAGCTGCTTGATGAGATTCTGGGATCAATAAGCTACTA
>CM072693.1:1506065-1546065 GCA_036884735.1 Huso huso | reverse complement strand
AGATAGTTCTTAATGACTTTCGCTGTATGTTTGGGGTCGTTGTCATGCTGCAGAATAAATTTGGGGCCAATCAGATGCCTCCCTGATGGTATTGCATGATGGATAAGTATACCTGTACTTCTCAGCATTGAGGAGACCATTAATTCTGACCAAATCCCCAACTCCATTTGCAGAAATGCAGCCCCAAACTTGCAAGGAACCTCCACCATGCTTCACTGTTGCCTGCAGACACTCATTCGTACCGCTCTCCAGCCCTTCGGTGAACAAACTGCCTTCTGCTACAGCCAAATATTTCAAATTTTGACCATCAGTCCAGAGCACCTGCTGCCATTTTTCTGCACCCCAGTTCCTGTGTTTTCATGCATAGTTGAGTCGCTTGGCCTTGTTTCCACGTCGGAGGTATGTCTTTTGGCCACAAGTCTTCCATGAAGGCCACTTCGACCAGACTTCTCCAGACAGTAGATGGGTGTACCATGGTCCCACTGTTTTCTGCCAATTCTGAGCTGATGGCACTGCTGGACATCTTCCGATTGCGAAGGGAACTAAGCATGATGTGTCTTTCATCTGCTGCAGTAAGTTTCCTTGGCCGACCACTGCGTCTACGGTCCTCAACTTTGCCCGTTTCTTTGTGCTTCTTCAAAAGAGCTTGGACAGCACATCTGGAAACCCCTGTCTGCCTTGAAATTTCTGCCTGGGAGAGACCTTGCTAATGCAGTATAACTACCTTGTGTCTTGTTGCTGTGCTCAGTCTTGCCATGGTGTATAACTTTTGACAGTAAACTGTCTTCAGCAGCCTCACCTTGTTAGCTGATTTTGGCTGTTCCTCATCCAGTTTTATTCCTCCTACACAGCTGTTTCTGTTTCAGTTAATTATTGTGTTTCAACCTACATATTGAATTGATGATCATTAGCACCTGTTTGGTATAATTGTTTAATCATACACCTGACTATATGCCTACAAAATCCCTGACTTTGTGCAAGTGTACCTAGAAGAATTGATGCTGTTTTGAAGGCAAAGGGTGGTCACACCAAATATAGATTTGATTTAGATTTTCTTCTGTTCACTCACTTTGCATTTAGTTAATTGATAAATATAATCTATTAACATGTCTATTTTTGAAAGCATTCTTACTTTACAGCATTTTTTCACACCTGCCTAAAACTTTTACACAGTACTGTATGTATGTATAATTGTGTAACAGCCCCTGTTCTCTGTGTGTGCTAGAGTGATGTAACAGGTACTGAAACCACATCCGTTCATCTTCCAGGGACAGGTTTCCTGTGAGCCATTGTTTAAACTGCAAGCAAATGTGCATAATCAGGCTCTTAAGAACAGGTTAGAGGCTTCTATACCTGTCCTGTTCTGTGAAAAACAGGGAGTGTCCCACGCTATGGAGCCGACTGGAAAAGGAGTGCATGTATTAAAACAATCTGGAAGCAACTGGTTTAACTTGCTGGGGTGACTAAACTTTTATTAGGTCATTGAGTCACACAAAGTGGCTCAAAGGACAATATAAATCAATTAGAGTCTCTCACCCAATTGAAACGATGAATTCGTGAAGATGCCAATACATCTTTTAGGGGAATTTTCCTGATCTTTACACTTTGAAAATATTCACGGTAAGTTGAGTCAGTCGAGCCTGTCTCTTATGGCATGAGAATATTTCTCCACAACCTTAAAATGAGAAAACACCAAAAAGAACAAACTGCACTACACTCTGTGACCACAAGAGGGAGAGAGAGAGTAATAAAATGATGCTCTTTAATCCAGAGCAGTGGTTCTTAACCTGGGGTCCTCAGAGACAGGGGGTTCACAGGGAAAAAAAAATCTGGAAACTTTTCACTCAGCATCAGCAATGTGCAAAATCAAATTATTTGCTTCTTGAATGGATTTGATTTCACAAAGTTTGTGATGGATCTGTTAACCTGCAGCTCTGATTTTAATATTGCACAATTAATAATTATTTATACGGTGTAACAAAGCTACATAATCATAGTTGTGGCTAAGATGAATTGTTTGAGAGAAGGGAGAAGAGAGAGAAATAGCTGTGTTTGTAAAAACTCAACACAAAGAAAACTAAGTTATTTTTTCTTTTTGATTGCCAGAGAAAACTTGTTGTTTTCTGAAAGGCAAAAAAACTGCATCAGCTGAAAATGAGTTTAAACTTAAGAGCACTGCTTGGCTAGAAGTGGCTGCTGTGCCAAGGAAGAACAATTTGCATAGAAAAGACACTTTGCATTGGCAGCACATGCTTCAGTGCTCTGGGAGTGTTTATAGCCCTGTGAGTTTAACACTTCATGATTGAGAGCTGCCCTTCATGGCAACAGAATCCACAACAACAATGACTTTTATCAGCATCTTCATCTGGGCACTTGTCATCTGCACTCAGGGTAAGAATCATTTAGAAAAACATGTTTAAAAAAATATCTGTTTCTGGGACAATTCTTAATAAATAATTTTTAAAAGTAAAATGGGGAAATGAACAAAATAACAATGGCTTGAAATGTGATGTGTTTTTGTTGTTTAAATCAAGAATGTTCTATAATTGTCTATGTTATTATTTATTATTTTCAGAATCCAGTGGACAGTATACTGTGACTCAGACTCCAGCAGTGAAATCTGTTCTCCCAGGAGACACAGTCGCTCTGAGCTGTAAAGTCAGCAGTGCAGTATCTGGTAATAACCGCCTAGCCTGGTACCAACAGAAACCTGGAGAAGCTCCCAAACTCCTGATCTATGCTGCAAGTACCCTTCAGTCTGGGATCCCAACTCGTTTCAGTGGCAGTGGATCTGGGACTGACTTCACTCTGACCATCAGTGGAGTCCAGGCTGAAGATGCAGGAGATTACTACTGTCAGAGTTACCACAGTGGTGGTGTGTTCACACAGTGCTACACACCCATACAAAAACCACCCCTCAGCAGGACTGCACAGCGACTGCACTGCTGCAGCTGGGACCATTGCAGGTGCTGAGGGTGAAGGCAATGAAACGGGACACGGCCTGTGGAGGAGCTCAACTGCACACAAACACACTGAGCTCAATAACAACACACAGTTACATGTAGGTATGGATTCAATATTAGTCTATTTAAACAAACTGATTTTGTTGTGACTACAGGGGCATCTAGTAATGTAGTGATGATACCATCTATTCTAAATGTATTCAGGAATTCCAAAACATCATTCAATTATTCAAAGAATTGAAACTATGCAACTCACATTTTTTCTATTTGTTTCTCATATGAAGATGTTCATGAACCTTGATCCTGATTCAGTCGTATTACTGTCACATGTCATGTATATTTTGCATGTAGGTATATCCATTAGTGTAGGATTTTTTTTAACAATTTCATATTCGAAATGGGATACATTTTAATAATATTTCAAGGTAAACATTTTATTTAATATATGGATTGAAACTATTGTTGAATTCCATTATGTCACAGCAGTATATTGACTTGAATTCCCTACATCACAGACTCCCCACTAATTCAGTCTCATTCCAAATGATAGAAAGCTGGTTTGTTCCAATCTTTCTCAAAACAACATGTCAATACAAGAGCCATGTGTTTCTCAGTGAGCTGGGATCGCCATGGCAATGGAGTGTGATCAGTCACTGTGTGCGCCCTTTCACACACATCAATCAATCAATCAATCAATAAAGAAATCAATACATGAGTTTTCTACCTTTTCCCCTGGTTTGTTAAATATTAGCATGATTGAAATCATGAAAACGCACTCGTAGCAGTTCAAGGTACATCTTGGAAAGGCCTGTGAAAGACAGTGAAGTAGATGTTCCATTTAGAAGAGTAAGAAGCTGTCAAATGAGAACAATGAAAAGAAAATGACAGGTTCATTACTTGTACAGCAGCAGCAACACATGGGAAGGTATAACACTAGGGTTAGAGGTAGGGCACTACATACCTTTTAATTCTCAATAGGATTGAAATAATGACACAAACACAAACATTATTGTCAGTTTAGACAGACACACAGATTAGACAGCAGTGATATACTGAGAGCTTTGACTGGGGTAAAAATAGAAGAAAACAGTAAAAGTGGCCCAACCCTATGAAGCCCCACTGGTGCTCACGGCTCAGATTTCATCTAACTGCCTGGGACAGGATTTGTATAAAGGAAGGTGCTTTGCATACCTGTAGGGAAATAAGCATCACACATGTTTTCATTTTTGAATTTTTGTTTCTAAAAAACAGCGAGTTAGAGATCACCTACATTTCCTTAACTTTTTTTTTTAAACAACTTCAGTGGTTTCAATATATCCACACGCTAAATCATACACACACACATACACTGACACACACACACACACACACACACACACACACACTGACACACACAACACTTAAACACACACACACATACTGACACACACACACACACTGACACACACACGCGCAGTGATACACACACACACAAACACACACACACACACACATTGACACAGACACAAACACACTGAAACACACACACATACACTGACACACAGACACACACACACTGACACACAACACTTAAACACACACACACACATACTGACACACAGACACACACACACATTGACACACACACACACACACTGACACACACACACACACTGACACACACACTGAAACACACACACACTATGACACACTCATGACACACACATACACACGCAGTGATACACACACACACACACTGATACACACACACATACACTGACACACACACACTGATACACACACACACTCTGACACACACACATACACACACACGCAGTGATACACACACACACACTGATACACACACACACTGACACACACACACACACACACACGCAGTGATACACACACACACACTGGTACACACACACATACACACACTCTGACACACACACACACACGCAGTGATACACACACACACACTGATACACACACACACACACACACACACTGATACACACACACACTGACACACACATACTGACACACAGACACACACACTGATACACACACACACGCACACTGACACACACGCACACATACACACACACACGCAGTGATACACACACACACTGATACACACACACAACACTTAAACACACACACACACTGATACACACACACATACACACACTCTGACACACACACATACACACACGCAGTGATACACACACACACTGAAACACACACACACACACACTGACACACACACATACTGACACACAGACACACACTGACACACACATACTGACACACAGACACACACACTGATACACACACATACTGACACACACATACTGACACACAGACACACACACTGACACACACACATACTGACACACAGACACACACACTGATACACACACATACTGACACACAGACACACACACTGACACACACATACTGACACAGACACACACACTGATACACACACACTGACACACACACATACTGACACACAGACACACACACTGACACACACACATACTGACACACAGACACACACACTGATACACACACGCACACTGACACACACATACTGACACACAGACACACACACTACACACACACACACACACACTGACACACACACACACACACGTTGGCAGCACGAGAGTGAAGGGAGAGAGAGCGCGAGAGGAGGAGCAGAGCGAGGGTGCAACACGAGCCGTCATACCGGTGCAGCGTTTGAATTTTTATTGTTGTCATTCCGTTCACATCTCAAGTCAAGTCTCGTCCCCCAAAAATGCGACTCGGGTCAACAGCTCTGCCTAAAGGGACCTCGCAGTAGAATTGAGGTTGTTCAGCACAAGAAAGAATATCAAGGCGACGGAACAAGCCTGCTTGCTGCTACAAAAGCGGCACTATGCTAAACTTTACCGATGCGCTAGGAATAGACACCATTCATTTATTCATGCTTTTACATATCAGCTAATTGCATTCCGCATTTACAGAAAATACATGATTATCGTGAACATTTGATAAAATGAAAAAATCAAAAAATTCCACTGACACACTGCTTTCACTTTTTACCATTTACTTCTCGCCCTTAGCTTGCGTCTCAATGCGTGATGACGTTTGTTTTGGTGACTCAGTTGCCATAGGAACGTTTAAAACTCCGCGACAAACTTTACTCAAATGCACAGCTGAACAGAACACACCCCTCAGGCATGTGCTGTCTATTCACGGAACAGACTACTGAACCAGTTAGTTCAGATGATTGCTGGATACACAAGAAACAATTTGACAATTTCACAAATAAACGCGTTTGTGTTCAAACCTATGAGAGGTGGAATGTAACAAAAATGTGAACTGCAAAAGCCGGAGCGTCAAACATCAACGACAAAGTTCAACATTTGAATTGAAATAACAGCTGTCAAATAGACAAAGCTCAACACTCGAAGATAATATGCCAAATTGAAAATGCTCAACACACTAATTGAATTAATTATACATAAAATAATGAATGTAATTAAGCTCAATAATTGAAATGGGAACTTCAAATCTTAAATAAATTGATTACAATTCAAATTTCCAGCACGCCATCCGATTTGTGTTTAGTCTGTTCTAAATCAATACTGCGCGTTGTATTTCAGGTTAAGCGCTGTGCTTTCCATTTGCCACTTGGTCATTCTATTCCCCGGGACTGCCCCTGTCATGGCAAATCTGACATGCTAATGAGATGCTTTGCACTGTTTCTTAAATCGAGCGACCTCAAATAAATTGTCTACTCTAATGTCTGCTTAGCCTACCTATCAGTCTGGTGAAATTGTAAAAATGTGTAATTGACTTGTGGATGTTAACATCAGAACTCGAGCTGTCATTCTCGTCCCCTCAAACTGGCGCAGGCAACACACCTGCCTGGATTCCTGCATGATATAAATGTGTTTCTTCATTTGCGCGGCCTGCTTTTTATTATTCATTGGGGTTTGTTTACTACATGCCTCCATAGCTGAGCCTTTAATCAGACAGTCCTTGTAGGTGACAGTCCAGTTTGATCCGCACGTACTTCGGTACTTCAAAGTACAATCTTCTAAATGGGTTGTAATATAATTTCAAAAGTATTAATATTTATTTATTTATTTATTTATTTATTTATTTAAATTAACGTACTGACTGACAATCAGAGGACTAATATGAAAGAGGTGCGTGCATCAATTGCAGCTAATCAGCTCCCATTAGCACCTGAACCTCTTTATAAACCCATTGCGCTCTAAGGAACACCAAACTCAGCTACTGACGGGTTTGTTTTTATTATTGTTTCTTTATAACGGTGAAAGAAGTTCACGGTCGGGGCTGCCTTGGATTTAATGATGCCGTGTTGTCTTAGATTTGGGTAATTGTTGATCTTTTCTCTACTTTAGAAACGTTCATTTTATTGTGTGTTTCTCACTTGCGTCTTTTTGTTTCCAATGCAGAATAACATTGCTGTTAGCAGTGTTAGTCACTGAAGTTTGGACGCAGAACCCCCCTCTAGGTACGATAACGGTCGCTTCAGCAGAGCTGTCCTTTTAGCTTCCTGTTTATTTGCTGGTTGTGTGTTTTCAAGTATCGTTGTCTTCTGCAGGCTCGGTGAGGACAGAATGTCAAGGGAGTGTTATGATGATGACGTTGGAGAAGTCTTTCGTTGGAAAGTATTTTCGCATCAATGTGATTGGTGAGTGATCATTTTTCTTGAATGGAAAGCTTTTGATGTTCAAAGCCTGTTGACTCGTAATGTAATAATTTGAATTAAGTACGGAGCACTCCCGCACTGTATGGTAGCAACCAGGCTTTGTTTTTGTAAGATGCAGGGTATGAAAGTTTCTTGTTGGCTTTAAAAGCATCTTGCTGTTCACACTAAACAGACCTGTGCTGCTACAACCTTAGACAGATTTGTTGACTGCAAGTGCACAGAAATAGACATCATTTACTCTAAACTTACTGTTCCGAACAAGCGTATAATTCTACTAATATAAATAGATATGACAATTTCAATAAGTAGATGGAACGGGGCGGTGGGGGTGTTCACTTTGTTATATCTCTACGTTGCTTGATCCCGTGTACGGTTTCTTAAAAGGCCAGTTGAATTTCTTTCCATAGACAATAAGGGAGTGCTTGTGTCCCTCTCTCCAAGACTGGCTGCACAGTGTGGATATAGCTTAACTGTTGACTTCTTGGGAAATGCCAAGTTCCTTGCTTCTGTGCTGAGTTGCTTTGCTCAGAACACAGTGAGTCATCATTTTATTTCTTGTAAACTTGTTTCTAATGGTGACATGCTGGGACTAACTTTAGCCTTTGTTTCCAGAATGATGAGACCTACAAGCTGACAGTACAAATCAGTGTCTTCTCAAACAGTGCTATGACTTCAGCTTCCTCCTATGTTCAGAGCATGACATGCCCCTATTCTCCATGGGCAGAGAGGGAGATTATGTGTGAAAGAAACTACATGGAGGTAAGGGCTGTTGGGATGTGATAATGCTGTTCAGTATAACTTGTTGGGTTGTGTGGGTATTTAATTGTCACTACAGAAGTGCTTCACTCATGACTAATGTGAATTCTCTTTAGGTTTCTGTGAGAAGAGGTGTGCCACTTATTGAGCCAAACTTTGTTCAAGATGATCCTGATTGGTCCCTTGTGTACCCAGAGGTAGAATCATGTGACTTTGCATTTGCTTCATTCATGTCCCCTTGGTCTTGCCTATTGAAGTCTACTCTACTGTCTCGTCTAGAGGAAGCAAAATCGAACGGCCCCCTTAACTTAAACCTGTCTCCCAAGAGGGTGGCCATATACGAATTGTGTGACATTTAAGGCATTGGCTTTGCATACATGTATTCTGATTGCTTTGATAGAAATTGATTGGAGAAATTAACCGTTCTTGTTGGTGTAAGTTTTGTATTTCAAACCACTGAGGTAGTGGTTCATATGTGCAGGGCTATAAATTCTTCATGATAAATGTGTCCTAATTTACTTTTTTGAGGACTGCTGCATAGGAGCAATTTAGGTGTCCTAAAGTTTGATACACTGATGTATTAAGGTCCAGTACAAATGAATGGCTGTAAACTCTGCCTGTATCGGATCCAGACAACATGCTTTCACATAGGCTTTATACGCAGTTGTATTTGAGGATTTTCTTTCCTTAGATGCCCGCTGAACCTAGAATGGTTTCAGTGATGTGTCATTAAACTTTCAACTTTCAGTTTTAGTTCCTGTTTATTAAACATGACATCTGTTATGACAAATCATTTTAGACTGGGGATGCTTTGTGTTCAAACCCTAATCTAATGAGATTTTTTTGCTAGGCAACTGCTGCTGACAACAGCATCTGGAAAATTGTGTTCCATCTCCCAGCAAATAGAAAGACAACCATGACTGTTGCTCAGGCCATGACAAATGGCTATGACATAAACACTACACCAACTGAATTCTGGTTAGAGCTGCATACAACTCCACAGAAAGCCAGCCTCAGGTGGTAAGTAGTCTAGGCTTCACTGTTGTCTAGTACAGTATATCCAGACTATGAAGGTAGATTTAGTCTTGCTTTTATTTTAGTAAAAGTTCCCCCTCCCTCCAACAGATCCAAACTGTACCAATGGCTGTGCTAAGATCAACCACCTTTTATAAGCAAAGATGGATGGTCATGATGGTGACACTGCAGTTACATGTCCTACTGGTGAGTAAGCTTATGGAGGCAACGGTGCTCAAAACTGTTCTAGGTTTATGCATGAATTTTCTATATCAAGTCTATGGTGTTCCTTTCTGTCAGATGGAACAGCCTTCACAGAACAGATGATTACATGGAATGTTCCCCGTGTTCTACCTCCTCCTTGTTCCGACACCACAAATTACTACCCTTGATGTTCAAATGGGAGTTGATGGCCGCAAGCTTGACCCTGCAACGATTCATAATAGAGATTATAAACTGGATGTCGGTCCCCAGCTAATCACTGTAAAAATTCCTGTGGGAGCTGATGGTGGATATTACAAGGTATGTAGAAGTTCAACATCTAAATCCTTCTCATTTTAAAGCTTTCCTCCTAAGATGCTTCTGTGCTTTCAGAGCCATGTATTGGACAACACCTATGTGATCTCTTACTCTATTGAACCAATGCTGGAGCATACCTGGCAAGATGGGCCTGAGAAGACAAAGTACACAGTACTTCATCCAATAACCACTCCTTTCATGCCTCTGCCACCAGTTGTCACAAACAGTATGTAGAACTTGTCCACATGCAGTAAATCAAAGGTATTTGTTGCAGTGCTCCACTTCATATCCTTCATTTTAACTGCATGCTTTAATTTCAGACACTGTTCCTAAAGCCAGAGTGTTCAATGTGACCCTGGGGACATTCCTGCCTGATGTGGAGCTGGTCAAAATTATAGTTGGACCAGAGACGTTAACTGTGCCAGAAGCCAACCTAAAAGGTTATAATGTCCAAGAGCATGTCTTTCCCAATGGATCCAAGACCTACACTCTCCAGGTGCCATTTGAGGACCCCAATGTGAAGCAAAAGGTAACATCCCGCCTGTTCAACCATCCAATTGCCCTTTTGAAAACACTTTCTTCCTGTGGATGTGTTGCTTGCTGTCTGACTTTGGGTTTAATCCTACAAACCCTTGCTCTTTCAGGTAACTCCTCCAGACACCAGAACCTACATTCTGCCCCTGACCTACTTGCTGAATATAGTGCCAGAGAATACACCCTTTACTCATCCTGCTGTAGTCGAAGCCATTCTCAAAGACATCAGTAAGTGCCTGACTATTCAGTCTACAACTACCCTTTTCTAACCAATCCAGTCCATTGCCCTGACAACTGCTCTTCCTCTTGCAGTTCTACCTACAGTAACTGGCTACTGTGATAGTGCTGCATTCTATACCATGGTAACATATGGCAACATGGGTCGCAACTGGATTCCTTTTGTGGGCTCAAGAGAACTTGGTGGAAGTCTGCTTGCCCTGTACAAGTATAATGCCAACTCTACCAATTTCTGGATGACTGTGCCATACAATTCAGTTGATGCCACATATGAAGTAAGTGATGGAACTTTAAAATGTGTTTAGCTGTTTTGGGTTCAACACATTACTGACCTGATGTATTGTCTCTGTAGGTGATCAGTTCTTCAGGCATCAGAAGCAGACTTGACTTGACCTTGAAGGATATTGGGACCATGGTTGTGGTGGCTGACTTCTCCCTGTCCTGCAGTTTCCCTACAAAGATGATTGGTAACTCTCCTGCAAACAAGGCATTCTTTAGAATAGCTGCTTTTGAGATTGGCCAAAGGCTGCATGAAGTTGTATTGAAGCTCTAATCTGTTTCCTTAACCTGGCTCCAAATGCTGTGTTTCAGATTGCTTCACCAATGGAACTATGGCAGCTCTTGCTGTGAAAGTGGAATCTGTCCCCAGCTTGTCTCCCAGTCAACTAACTAAGGGATCCAAGTTGCCAGCCTCTTCAGTCTGATGCTATCAATGCGGTTTTCTACTTCAATGTCAACTCCTGTGGCACAACTAGAAGGGTTAGTATTGACCACGTTTAAAACCATATTTTGAGGAGGTTCAACATATTGACAAGTTGGCCACAACACCCCTGGATCAATCTGGGGAGCCATGGTGACCTGTGTTTCTATCCGCTGAATTACTTGCATGAATTGTGGACATCTGAAGGATGCCACCTTTTGTATTGAACTGCTTGTCCAGTTGACAAAGGTGCTGTGACACATGACGTGACTTTTGGTTATGGCATTGCATGTGCTGCCTAGAGACCTTTTGGGTCAATTGCAGTGAACTGGAAGGAGCGTACTTACTGGGGGTGATCCCGTGGTGAGGCGGGGACTAAACTAATACATGAGTTGATACCAATTGCAGCTCAAGAGTCACCAGCTGTGTATTCAAATGTGTATTTGCAACAAATCCAAAATAACTGCTGTTGCCCTCCTAGAGGTTACTAAAACAATACCAAATTAGTCTAGCAGTTTCTGTAGACTGACTTGTGGTATCATACTAACTGTAACAATCATGAGGTCCCAAAAAAGTGTTCAATTATGAAATTGCAATATTCATTACCAATTTTTTTTTTAATTGTGAAATTGGTACTACGTTAGTACACAGCTGGGGATGATCCAGAGTACCATATTAGCTAGTCTGCAACTTGGGATGCAGCTCCATACTAAATCTACAAGTTCATTGCAACCTGGGTGTTTGATTTCTCTTCCAGTTTGACAACAACCTCCTGACTTACAAGAATGAAGTGCTGTTCACACCTTACCGGTAAGGATTGCAATCAAATTGATTATCCTTGTGGTTGAGGCTGAAACTCTGCTAACCCCATCTCCTCTTTCCAGGTTGAGAGTTGCCTGTCACTATCTGGTCAATGACACCAAGGTAGTACAGTTCTTGTACCAGAATAATCCTGCACCTGTAGTCCAGCCTGGCTTGGGGGACCTTGCAGTCATCATGCGGCTTGCATTGGGTTTGGCAATTGAAATAATATAGATGCTCAAAATTACTATCCATGAAAGCCAATTAGCTAATAATAACTACACAATCACATGTATGTACATATAAAGTATGTAATTCTATTTCTGTCAATGCAGATCCAAGAGTTAGGCTTACAGATTCTCTTCTCTTTTTCACGAGTGGTTGCTGTTGCTCTGGTACGCTTCCTTCCTCGACCCACAGCACCAAACTTTTTTTTCATGTCTTCTACAGTCTCCACTGAAATAAGTGGCTTTCTCTCTCTTTTTGAATTTATTTCAGTATTTCAAGTAGAGTAGCCTGAAACAATGATAGAAAGTTAAACCTATGGCCATTATCTGGCTATAAAAAAATACATAACTAGTAAAAATATATTTAACGCTACGCAATTGACAAATTAATGTTTATTCAACTATTTCTTTTTATGAATATAACTACCAAATGTATATGCACATATCCAGTTTGGCTGTCATCCCTTAGAAATCTGTACCTACAACACAAAGTATAGCACAGTACCTGTACATTATGTGGTCTGGATACCTAAATATACAGATTAGAAAAAAATACAGGTATGAATTGTAAGTGAATTGTAAAGAAATATATATTTGAAAAATAATGTCACTTGAAAACAGTTGCATTTTACAATTGCTTTAATTTTACAAAAAAACATGCTGAAAAGCATTATCAAAAATGAATTTAATAAAACTTTCTCTTGAATAAAATATTGCTGTTATGATAGATTTAAAAAAAATAGTAATCCTTTTAAAATTGAATGTGCTATTTTATGTTATGTAATTATTCTAAAATTGGTTGCCTATGTATCAAAACAAAACACTGAAGTCTCAGTTCTTACAGCTGTATATTTGCATCAGATGCTCGGAATTATCAAATCATCCTCAGAGTACTTGTCCCTCATGCAATATCATGCAAAATCTGCATATAACGCCCACAGTTAAATGAACGTTAAAATCCCTAAAAGATGAGATGAAAGGTTGTCCCCTGATATAGTTTACAGCTCCACAAAAAATGTCTAGTTTCACCATTTACTGTTACTTGAATACCATCTGTGAACAACACTTTTAGGTCATTTATTAAAGGTTTGTAGTATGTCACTATAACCTGTATTTTGTCTGGCAAAAGTTTGTATTTTACTAGAACACACAAATAAATGTGACTTAGTTGTGATCTGTATTTCCCAGAAACATTTCCTAAAGTAAAAATAGAGCACAAACTTATGAGGTTGTTTTTGGAGCCCCAAGGGTTTAACAACCTCAAATTCATCTGTAATATAGGTGAATCTAAGAGTGATAATTTTGGGAAAATTGTTTCTGAAAAATGTCACTGTCACATAAGTAATCGCTTGAGTTTTGATTCAGTTCTCTGTTTACACACATTCCCAGATGTCTTCCTGTTTAAGAAGGAACTTCATAAGGTCCAAGATCGGTACATAATAAAATGACTTGTTTTCCATTGTCAGAATGTCCCAGAAAAATGTGATACAGGTTCAACAAAGTCCCAGAGTTTCTTTGCAAAACTCAACCAATTTATAGTCTGTGGCAACAAAGTTCACTGCTTTGTTCAGGACATTTTCTTCAGCTAATAGTTTGCTGTTTTGTTCCATTCTCTTCAACATTGAAGCCTCGTTCATTTTTAAACACTGTCTAATTAGTTGTGAATAATTTTCATGAAATAATCTAGAATGAATTGTAAAATTATGAACCAAGTTGTCCTGGACTACTTTTAGGTAGTAAATGCTTTTCTTTGGATCTTTAAAATACATGTGGCAATATTTTTGTTAGCACAAACTGGAAGTCATGCACAGACACCTGACTGAAATTTTTCACTACAGACAGAAAGCAAAGCAGTGTCAGAATCTCTCTTACTTTCTGGATCTGCATAATCATTTATTTACAATCCAAGGATGTTGACTGCTGTCCTGTGATGTAATTTGTGTGATGTTTATAATAATGCTTTCTCAAAGAATTGACGGTTCCAAACTGTTTTCTGCAGTTTTCCAAACTATATCTGATAGTGAAATGAGGGAATGTGTTGGTGAGCAAGCTCTAAATGAGACAAATATTTTTTAACTGTGTGTACTTTATGACACTACAATAAGTACATTTGTAGACTGGCATATCAATTTTGCACCAACAAATGTTGCCGTGAAGTTGCCCAGACCTAAGCCAGAAATCCACTCCACTACATTTTCAACAGTCCATTCCTCCACAGCTGACTTTTCCATATTGTGCTACCAGGCATTCACCTTTGAATTTGAAAAAAATGATAAGGCCTTTTACATGAGTATTATGTTGGAAAGATACATCTTATAAGTTTTCAATTAAAAGTTTTCAAATTTGGAAATACAAGTTTTATTGTGTTTACATTCTGTGTTATTAACTATGATCATTATGCAGTTGTGCCGCTTAATGGCTTTTTGAGACCAGTATAACCAATTTTTATATGAGTTTTCAACTCTTAAGTCTAATAATATAATAGTACTATAATTATTACTGCTGCTCTTCAGTTTGAGATATATATATATATATAATACTGCCTCATTGCTCAACTAGCCACTGAAGCGGAACAGCGGGGATGGAGAGTCCGGGTTTACCAGTGGAAGTGGTTGTCGAGGATTTGTGGCACACTCTACAACCCGGTTTCTCAGAGACGCCGGGTTCAGTGGCAAAGAGTTGCGTCGCACAGTGAAGAACTTATCTGGAAGCAGCAGAGAGGAACAGCAACTGGCTGTGGTTGAGACGGAAAGATTCTGGCTGGGATCTCAAGCACAATAGAAAGAAAGAAAGAAAATACGAGTAAGTAAGCTGGGCTGAGTTGAGGGGGGGGACGGGGGTGATGCTGGGATGCCAGAATCACCGAGAGCTCTTGAGGTGTTGTGGCTAGTCGACAAAACACTGAGGATGGAAGGTGCCCACTTGAAACCCCAGAGATGTAAACTACTTAGCTCAATCCAGACGGTTGTCATGCTGATGCGCTGGGGAGGCCACACTGTGGTTGATCCCCTGAGCCAGCATCGCAGCCTGTGTGTGTGGGATGCGCCAGGGAGGCAAAAAATAAGCTGATCCCTGAGCCAGCATTACACTTCAGCCATTAACACCAGACAGAAGGATATCTACATCATCATATGGAAGGAAACGTAAATGGATGGAGACACATATGGATCACATTAGTTTACTGTAAAAATTCTTTAGTTGGTGCTTATCTTGGCGAGAGCGAGTTCAAATCAGCATGAAGTTTTAACATCTACACTCGTGTAATGGAAATCATATATATATATATATATATATATATATATATAAACTGCTCATTGCTAATTGGTGTTGAACAAGGCTAGCTAGCCTACATCCGACTCCCTCCCTTCAGTCGCTTCAAAATGTAAACCCAGGACTTAAAATGTGAATTTTTTTCTCAAAAACATTAAAATGACAAATATGAAATAAATAATAAAAAATAGGTTTAGAATATACCCGCATCCACCACAGCGAGCCGTTAGTCTTTTTGAAAGTGAACGTTCTCCAGCTCTGAAACTGGAGCGCCAGTGTGCTTTCGAGCTCCGAAATTCAACGGTTTAGGAACGGTTAGACTGCTCTGGCACAGATTGAGTTTACCTTAATATATATATATATATATATATATATATATATATATATATATATATATATATATATATATATATATATATATATATATATATATATATATATATATATTTTATTTTTAAAGAAACGGGCTAGTCTAACTAATGAATGTCTTATATATATATATATATATACATTACATCACTACCACAAATTAAGCCACACTCTACAGTACAGTATTTTAACTTTATTATTTTACAATATTACAAAGTAAATACAAGTAATGGGAAGCTATCAAGATTGTTTCAGATTGTATGGTGACAAATTAAACAGTGTAGCTTTAAAATACATCATTAAAAAGTATATTTTCCTCCTAAAAATACAGTGATTTGTGTGTGCCTCACTGACTTGGTAACAGAGGTTAAATCTTTAATCGTAGTCTACTTACAGTGAAGCCATTAAAGTTACTAAATGTATCTCAGATGTAATGGTTACATAATCTAGAATTGGCGTGAATCAATAAAACATCTGAACAATAGTAATAACAATTATGACACGACTATATATTTGATCACTTTGAGCTGGCCTTGAAAAAAAAGAAACTTCCAGAAGTATTTTTTTTCTTCAATTCTGACTATTTGATTATCGTTTTCAGTCATTGGTAAAAATACCTCAAAATAAAAATTGACCCACATAATTAACAAAAGCAAAACCTTTTTTGTTTACTCATGAATGTTTTACAGTTATCTTTTTAAAAGTTTTCATCGATTAACCATTTCAAAAAAATCAAGTATAATATAAATTAACATTATTAGGATTTTTAACAGACCTTACCCACCTCAACACTTGTCGCTGTGAGGAAAGGCATTCTGTGCTGTGAAGAAAATACCCTCGGCGGTGTGGGTTCCTTGGCAGCTTATTGGTTGAGGAGGCACTCTGTTTCTGGGGCAGCTCAAGGGAAAGCTCACTGTTCATGGACCTCTGTGGACTTTTTTCTGCTTTAGTGGCGTATCAATAGCTTGAAAATCTCAAACAAATTCTCCTCAGCGATGTATGACAAATATTATGTAGTGTGTTGCATGTAAATGTTACATATTAATTTGTTATATATATTTTTAATTAGCTGAAGGTAATGTTATATCAAGCCGTCACACGACTGCAATCAATAAACGCATGTTATATTATTCAGTATGACTAAAAGGGGCTTAAGAACCATTAAACCTTAAAGAAAGAATACGTGTGAATGAGTACAATGACACACTAACATATTGTTTTAAAACAAAGTGTTAGTAACTCAGGTTCCGAAGTCCTCACTGGTGTACTGGTCATTTTGAACGCATAAGTGGTGTATTGAAACACTTTTAGATATCATTGGTTAAAATGGGACATTAGAGTCAAAACATTCTGGAAGTATTTCGTTTATTTACATCATCAATTTAAATTTCTCTCGGTATGTTATGAAATTGAGATGGTGGCCTCTATACTCAAAGTTGTTTTCCACGGGTATGATCGAGAATTTTTCTAAAAGGAATACAATACAACTGAAACTTAAAATGTAATAAGTCACAGTGCTCAAGTGTTTATTTTATTGATGCTCTGTATGAGTCAGTCATTTTCCATTACTTATCACGGCTTATGTGGACGTTTACCTTCATAAAAATCATGCTAACAGCTAATCTGTGGAAAATGCTTTGAATATATGTAGGCGGTGTAGCAAATCCCCAACTCGGTGACAAGATAAGAACCATTGAAGAACCATATTCTATTCAGAAGAACCTCTGAAGAACCAATTTATAGCCAAATGATTCAGAAAGAACCCAGAAGAACCCCAGCACAGCATATGGTTTAATACAGAACCCAGAAGAACCCCATAGAACCCTGGGTACGACTTAGAACCCTCAAGAACCATTTTTTCTAAGAGTGTACTTTACCTAGATTGCTCCAGTAAAAACCCAACTGTATAAATGGGTAATTGTATGTAAAAATAATGTGATATCTGTATAATGTGAAATGTATAATATGATACCTTGTAACAATTGTAAGTCGCCCTGGATAAGGCGTCTGCTAATAAATAATAATAATAATAATAATAATCGTGTCTTTCGAGAAACACAAAGGGAGATTTTTTAATATATTTTTAGCAATTGAAGATTGTGTTAATTGAGAATAAATATAAATGGC
Source organism: Huso huso (assembly GCA_036884735.1). Lineage (NCBI taxonomy): Eukaryota > Metazoa > Chordata > Actinopteri > Acipenseriformes > Acipenseridae > Huso > Huso huso. The sequence continues at coordinate 1,527,834 of CM072693.1, read as the reverse complement.
TTGAAGTTTGCTTTCATTTGTAACGTGTTTGTAATGAAATATCAGTTTTTGTGTTTTTTTTACCAATCATTGTACTGTATACTAGCTACTGTTGCATGTCCATGATTTAGCTATTCAGCTTCCCATATGGTCTAGCGGTTAGGATTCCTTGTTTTCACCCAGGCGGCCTGGGTTCGATTCATGTATGGGAATGGCTTTATTGTCATTTTGTTACAGAACTGTGGTCATGTGTAATGTGTTTTCACTATGATAATAAAGCTACAGTTATTTGAAATATATATATATATATATATATGTAACTGACTCTATTCACATCGCGTGGAACCATCGCAGTTTGTTTTTAAATTATTATTACTATTTGTTTATTTAGCAGACGCCTTTATCCAAGGCGACTTACAGAGACTAGGGTGTGTGAACTATGCATCAGCTGCAGAGTCACTTACAATTACGTCTCACCCGAAAGACGAAGCACAAGGAGGTTAAGTGACTTGCTCAGGGTCACACAGTGAGTGAGTGGCTGAGGTGGGATTTGAACCGGGGACCTCCTGGTTACAAGCCCTTTTCTTTAACCACTGGACCACACAGCCTCCTGTCAAGGCCAAGTCTCTCTGGGGTTGGCCCATCGTTAGATTGCGGATGTAAGGTCTCTGGTCCCATCGTAGAAGCAAGATAGTTTATTCACAAATAAATACATACACTTTTATTTGTTTCTTTTATTTTAAATTCACACATTATTGCATTGTCACGTCCACGCTGTGCACTCTAGGATTGCATAACAAGCATGCACTTCGCCGGGTCTTCGTGGCGCAACGGTAAGCGTCTGACTCCAGATCAGAAGGTTGCGTGTTCAAATCACGTCCAGGGCAAAGCCGTCTTTATTTCTATTCCACTCTATTTTTGTTTTTAACGTGCTTGGATTTGAATGTCTCCGACATTTATTTATACAATTTATTGATTATATAGCGACAAACAAATTTCAATCAAGTTCCAGTCTCTCTGCCATTATCTTGCGCTGCTGTGTTTGGTCAGGTAAAAGGGCGTGACCAGAGCGGTATGGGCAATCCCGTTAGGTAGCTTGCATGTCAATCTCTCCTTCTTTTCTATTTATACACCCAGCACTGCTTCCGTCCCTTCGTCTGTGTTTGTTTTTGTTGTTCGCTCCTTTCTCTGCAGGCCTGTAATGTCTGTCATCTGTTTTGTATTGTCTTGATAATTTTAATTAATCAAGTAAATGAGTTGCTTGTTAGAGGGAAATAAAGGTATAGGAGAAATGGGAGGAGAGGTGGCCATGTGAAACGGGAGGCTGAGTTAAGCGCCACTCGAGAAGGAAAGAAAGAAAGAAAGAAAGAAATAAGTAAGTAAAAGAGAAAGGGTTTGAGAGGTTTTTTGTGGTATACTACGCCACGGATTTTGGAAAGTTAAACCTGGACGTTTGTGGTTTTGAAGGCGTATGTAGTATCGAAAGCGAACTTGATCTGAATTGGTTGTTTCAACTTACTGCAGATGGCGTGCAGGTTCACCCACCAAACTAAGTAAGACAAAACCTTCTTCCTTTAGCGGTTGTGATATTTTCCTTGAATAGTACTGCATGTAAATTATATTTTAAATATTAATGATAATTATGTTAGTTTAATGGGTGGGACATTAGAACTGAAGGATTACGTTATAAAAGTATTATTGCAGTCTGCTTGTAGTATGTTATTGAAATCTAGAGGGGGGTGTGTTGATTGCTGACTGGGTTGTTAGCTTAGCCTACAAGGGTTTTGCAAGTGTGGATTTATTATTGAGAGTGTTTATTTTGTTATTGTACATTGAGTTTTATGGGGTTCTTTTGAGTGTGTGAGTTTGATTTGATGTCTTGCAGTTTGATTATTATTAAGCACTTTAGTTTGGAGTTCCTTTATTATTTGATTATTTGTTAAACCCTTCTAGGTGTGCTCACATTTATTGTGCGCATTTAACCCCCCATTCTACTAAAGCTTTGATTTCACAATGTCACTTTATACTGCTGCTACTGTTTGTAATTACTGAGATTTAATTCAATATGCTTTTTAATTAGACTAGTAAATAAATATCATTGGTTTTTATTTCTTGTGTAAAATTGGTATTCTTTGAGCTCCCCGGTTCCTCCGTTCTTTTATTGCTAATATCCAGACCTCACTGGACAACAAAGGTGTTGGCAGCGGTTGCGCTACCGAACGACCTCGCCTGTAGACAGGGAGTGAGCGTTACAGGCCATCTATCAGCTATTTTCCTACCTGCTCAGGTGATTCTTTTAATCATTCAGCTTTTTTGTATTTTTCTGCAGGAGCTCCAACGTTAGTCTTTTCTGCTCCTCCAGTCTCCAGCGCAGCTACAGCGCCGTTCAAAGCGCAGCGTCATTCTCAGCTTGCTCTGCGTTTTCATCAGAAAGACTGTTCACGCGTCACCGCTGCTGCAACTCTTTCACACCGGCGCCTCACAGACCATGGTTACCATGGCAACGCCTCATCAGTGACTACTGGGGTGGTAAGTTGCCATGGCGACCAGGCAGCTTTAACAGGCAATGTGAGCCTGTGCCTCACTACTGCTATCTTCTGGCTTCTGCTGCTACGCTTTTGCAACATGAGAGCTTCAACTCGCAATTGTGACATCTAAATACTGCAGGCTCCTCTTCTAGACCCACGTTAGCTTACTTATATCATCACTAACTGTTCTAAAGCAAATGTTTTATACATAGACAAGGATTTTAATCGCAATAACCAAATATATGCTACCCTGATTCACTGAAGACAATAGTTTCAATTCCAATCACAACCTCTAGATGGCAGCATAACACCACAAGCTCTACATAATTTAAGCTGATTTGCTATCGCTGCGAATCTCACACACTCCAAACTTCCTATCAATTCCTGCAGTTCGTTGTCATTCCAAGGGATTCTCAGTCCCCTCCTGCTTCAACCTCTTTTGTTTCATATATTAACTTGATTTTTTCAAATCAAAACCCCTCCCTTCGAGGATCTGGTCATGAAGCCATGCTTATCAGCTTTCTGAGATGTTAAGAATCCACTGTCACATTAATTTTCCAGCTTCCTTGCATCAGGCCATTCCTGCAACCTTCTTTTTCCTGGATTTGCACTTCCTCATTTGCCCCCAACTTCATCAAGGCACTTAATACAACTTTCAAAGTTCATTTCATTCAATTTGAGCTTCCAGGCACTAACGGAAACTATGTCCCTCGATTAATGAAATTTATAATTCAAGTTCGGAGGAGGGTCAGACACCAATCCGTATCACCAAATTGAATCATTCAATTTACACATTAGCTAATTAAATTGTTAGCACTATAAATACCCTCTTCACTTATCTCTCAGTTGCGTTTTGATTTCATCGTAACCCACCACCTCCCCATCTCCACCTTTCTTAATAACAATTTTTATGTTTTATCAATGGGGGTCTCAGCCTCGTCCAGTCTGCCAGGCAGCGAACCCTCAAACCAAGTTAGGTTTGATGCCAAATGAATGTGTATATACAGCATACTTTTCTGTAAAATCGCATACTCCGCATTCTCTACAATAAATATTTGTACTAACTACTGAATCAACATTTCAGTCAGGGATCCACAGGCTGAATTGTTTTTGGAGAACTGCTGGGCAACCTATTCTGCTGACAGGAATAGCTCTCCAAAGTGGGATGTTGTTGTGGACAGGTAAGATGCTGAAATATGATATTGCTGCTACAAAACCTAGGAATTGGAGTTGTGGCTGATGTGCTCCTGACCTACTTTCTCTTTCTAGCTGTGAGAACTCTGCAGATGAGTACTTGACCATCTTTCACCCAGTCTCCAGCAATGCAAGAGTGTTGTTCCCTTCCCATCTGAAGAGGTTTGAAGTGAAAATGTTTGTTTTCCTTCACAAGTGGCCGGGATGCACTGAAAGGACAGGTAAAGTGGAGTGTTGGGATGGGGATCTTGTACCACAATGCATGGTTTGGATTGCTTTGCAAGCAGCAAATAGTCACTGTGGTCAAATCGTTAGTGAGTTTGGAATGAAAACATATAACTGCACATTTGCAAGAAACACTTACTATGATGCAGTATATTTGTTTTCAATTCAGTAATCCTCATTGGATGATGGTCCTGCCTGATCTATTGATGCTTGTTTTGCTTGACAAGGTGTGCTGTCTTTCAGATTTACTTCCACTGCAGTGTTGTGATATGTGATTCAAACCGGCCATCAGACAGCCTCTGTAGCAGACGGTGCATTCCAGGGAAACAGAGGCTTGGTAAGCTCTGTCTGTTGGGGGGAGGGGGGGACATTTTGCATGCATTTGTCCATTTGTTTTAATGGACTCCTCCTGTAGGTCGCAGTGCTGAAGGGATGGATGGTGGTGCAGTAAAGGCATTTGTGTCTTCTGGCCCTATTGAGCTGAAGAGAGATGGATCCCTTCACTTTATGCCTAGAAGCGGTAATATGCATGATGTGAACACAATTGCAGTTCAAGTAAAATATATAACTATCTCTTTTTATTCCACTAACTTTCTTTCTTCTCTTGCAGGCCAAGTCAATGTGTTGTCCCTTCTGGGAGCTGCAATGGGTGTGTGTTCAGTGGTTGTCTGTGGTTGTATATATTTGGAAAATGCCCAAAAGTGTGTATTGATAAATAAAAATCTTGCTTGTAAAGACTGTTTTGGGTTGTGTAGATTTTTTTTTTTTTTTTTTTTTTTGGTGGGTGCTTGACTAATTCTATGCAGATTTATATAGTGTGTCAGAATGGCCATGTTAATGGGATTCTCTCCTCTTACTGCATTGAATGCTTTGCTCGTTTCCTGATCAGGCCATTATCAATATGGTGTGTTATTCAAGGACCCTTCATTAATTCATTGTGAATCCAGGGGCAGACTTTCCTCCTCCATTTGAGCTGTAACCCTATTTTTATATTCCTTGCTTTGACATGCTACTTTCAGTATGCAAGTTTAGGGTGAAATTATCAACACTCCTTATATATAATACCATGTTATAGCATCACAAAAAGTGTAGGTTTATATGGGCTGTTTTTTTTCTGTTATGAATGCAAGTTTTTATTTTGTTCACTGCGGTTTATCGTCTTTTACTGGAAGTGGTCCCTGGTGAGGGCTCCAAGTAAAGGATTAGTTTAGCTTTTCAGTTTTAATACTGTGTGTACACATGAGTCTTATTTTACTGAGGAACTAGTTAAACCACTACGTGGCAACATGTTCTCTTCATGTTTGGTTTTCACTGTGGTTTATATAGTCTGTTACTGGATAAACTCATTTTATGAAACACGTTCCGTAACAAACCGGTACACCCCGATGCGGGAATCTTTAGATCCGCGCGACAGTCGAACCAGAACTTCCGTTCTTTGAGCTGTTTGGTAAAACAGGAGGACTAGATATATATCTATATAGAGAGAAAGAGAGCGCGGTATTATTGGAACTGAATTCACTACACTCGCTGGCAACCCCTTGTGTAATGTGTTTATATTATATAGATGACGCTGAGTTTGATGCAAGACTCGATCAGACACATTCATATTATTAAACCTGCTATCAGACTCTCCGGCGCCGTCACCTGAGTGCTCTTTGAAACAGACTGGGTTTGTATTTATATTCATGTTGGGTTAATTAGAGATGATTATCGGCGGCCCGTCTGTAGTACTACCGGAGATTTTAATTGCACAGTTTGTACCGCTGTGTGCAGCGCCGTCCCGTTTGTAACACCGTACGTTGTGGCGATCACCCCTTATGTGCTGCAATAAGCGCAGCCTCTGCTTTATTCTTAATTGAATAGCAGTAAGCCTGGTAGGGTTAGTTCGATTTCTTATACTCAAATTAAAGTTGTCAAAAGTGTTCTCTGCTTTTAATTTTCGCAATATTGCCTAGTTTTTTTTAAAGAAACTCTTTGGGCATTAGTTTACATGCATGAGGGAAAAAAAATGAAATATTTTGAAACTGCCCCTTAACTGTCTTTTGTATATTGTACTGGTTAGGAGTATTTGTCTAGGTCTGCTATGCATTGTGTTTTTTGTGTGTTCTTCGTATTTTTCCCCTTTTGGCTATCCGTAGTTGGGGCGGGGCTTATACTCCTTTTGCTCATTGCCGGCCAGTTCAAAAAGGGAACCATTTTGGGCAAAAAGGGTTCGCTGTTTCTCTCTCACTACTCTGTCTCCGTTACTCTCTCATACTCGCTCTCGCCGTTCTGATTTTTTATCAGAACTTTTGGTAGATGAGTTTATATTTTTTTGTTAGTCTGTGTTTTAATGCAGGTCTATTCATTGGTTCAGCAGTATGTTATTTGGTTAAACGAGTCAATCTTCTGCTGCGTTTAGATGTTGCTTCCAGCACAGTCAAACTAACTGTTTTTTTCTCTGCATCGTGTTTTTTTTTCCTTGCTTGGTTATTTTGTGACCGTTCTACCGCTGCTTTGGATCTTCATTTTCTTTGCTGAATACAGTTTGCCTGGACTTTTAAAACTATAGTTTTAATGGAATCAAAGGGAAGTCGTCTGCATGGCGGATTACAAACATCATCCGGGTGAGATCAAACCTTTTTGTTCTTTCATTTTTTTTTGCTACTGTGTTTGCAGTTTTTCTGTGAATGGCCATTCTGGTTTTTGCATTGGATTTTGATTTTTTTTTGGAGTATTATTTCTTGAAACTTTTTTCTCTTTGGATGTGTTTTTCATGAAGGGGACTGAACTATGATTTAAAAAACCTGTTTGGGTTAATTAACGCTTACCTGTTTACACTGTATTGTCTATTGCTGGTTAAACTAATTTACACTTTATGCATTGTGTGCTTCTGCTTTGCAAAGTGTTTGGATAGTGTTTGCTGTTATAGGGCTATGTTCAATTATGCAATTCTGTATCTCTTGATTTAAAAAACCTGTTGGTTGGGTTAATTATCCCTTACCTGCTTACACTGTATTGTCAATTGTTGGGTAAACTAATTTGCACCTTTTATAGTGAGCCTCAGTGACATTGTTTTGCTGATATACTGTTTCATTTGGTCTATGCTCGTATGGTTGTTATACCTCTTACGTTCTAGACTGACCTCTAAAACATTTTCTGGGTTAAGCATATTCCTCAGGTCCCCTTTTATATCCCTCTTTTACGCTGTAACCTATTACTTGCTGTTTCCAATAAAATTAAATGTTTGCTTATGGAATCAGTATACGCTTATGGTCTAAGTGTCTAGTAGGAATACTAAGGAAGTTTGTTACAATGTGAACTGCATTCTGCTAAACAAAACATCACAACAGCAGCAGCTCCATCTACTGGACAAAACCCAGACATACACGTTGAAACAATGATCCACTTCAATATCTACAAAGAATGAACAAGAAACTATTAGCGAAGCCCCGAAAAAGAAAATATTATACAAAACGGTTTAAAATCAAATGTTTAATTGTTAATCTAACCATTTTTAGTTACTGTGGAACTACTTCTCTCAGTGGAAGGTGACACAAATAAACATTATTAAAATAAAGTTTAAGGTCTTCTTTATTTACCAACAACAACACACTCCCAGACCCATTTAATAATAGCAATAATACACTCCAGGGTCTGTGTTATCATGAGATATATCACCTCTTCCTGGGCGGTTGAAGAACTCTACTGCGTCTAGTGCCTCCCCAACGCACCCAAGGCGTGGTGATATTACCTCATGATAACACACACACCCCTGTCGTGTATTACTGCTTCATTAATGTAGTCATTAGGTTTATATGTCACATTCCTTTGTTGTCACTGTATTGATTTAGATATTCTGGTTGGATCCCTCGGAAGCCAGCGGAACTCCAGCGTTTCTCCGACAACCACTGATAACCCCTCCCGTGATGATCGACGTTGCCATGACAACCCATGACATCACCCGTACAAGTTACAACACGGCGAGTCATTTTTGTAGCACAGTATTAACGTGTTATTGTTTTCACAAAAATTAGATTATCAGATCACCTGCTAGTGTGTACTAAACAAAACCTCAAATATCAAAGAATTGATACAGAGACAAGCTGTGGCACCAGCAAGAGGTTAAAATGAAATTAATAAATAAATTACGACATGAAACAGAAATACATGTGGGTGTATTTTAATCAAAAATCAATGCATCCATAATTCTGATTATAATCTCACGGCTATTTCTTTACAAATGATCAATTTCTATATTTCTCGGGTGCTAATGTGGTGTTACCGTTTAACACATTAATGGATTTTAGAAATCATTTATGCTAGTCTGACCCTCAAACAGTTTTTAAATATAATTTAGATTTAAATAGCGATTTACATTTTGTAATTTAAATACATATGAGCTACCAAAACGTATTTGTTTCATGTCGTTATTAATGTATTTACTTATTTATTTGGTTAAACTTTAATCCAGCCTTACATTTTAACTTATTGAAGTTACCACAGCGTGTCTATGTATGAATTACTGACGAGTAATATTTGTGATTTGATTACTCTAGCAGATGAACTGATAATGTACGGATGTTATTTTGTGAAAACAATACAATATTAAAAAAGAAATACTACAACATTTAATTAATAAATAAATTATACACCAAAATGTAGCACATTTGTTTAGTCTTAATATCATAACAAATATACTTATTATTAATACGTAACTCCTTTTATTCGTTGGAAAACGTTCTGGCACTGAAGGATTTTTTAAATACAGTGCTATTTGAGTATTTAAAATATGGTTTTCTTTATAAATTAAAATGCCAGCAACGGTGTGTTAATTTTAAGCGCCTAACGCCGCTCGGAACGTTCGCATTTTTAAATCCTAACGGTCTCTGCTCATCTGAGTGGAATGTTCGAGCCGGTTGCCTAGCAGCGTCTCCCCTCCTTCTCTGCCCCGCCCTCTCGCCCTCTCGTTGCTCCAGCTAGGAGTTCAAATTTAGCTTCGTTATATTAGCGCAATTCTTTACTAACTTTTTTACAAATTAGCTTATTAGAGGCATTGTGTTTTTAAGATGGTTCAGGTGCAGTCCGGACAGACTGACTGCAGCATCATTACAGTATACCTTTTGCGCTCAGCCCCGTGTGGTGGCTGATACACAAAATAATGAACGACTATTAAATAAATCACATGTATTGCTTTTTTAATGCTAAATATGTATCTGGTATTCTAAGTATTATCTACAATTAATAATCCAACTCTATTCATATTCAGAATGTAATACAGTATTAAGACAGGGTCCAGTATTAGAAATAAATAAACACGCTTTAAGAGAAACAACAGTGATGTTTATTGTCCATTCCCAACATTCTCTATATGTTTCTACATTGTGGTTGCACAGGGACAAGGGACTCAGTGGTTTTAAAAAAAAAAAGAAAATAGAGCCCACAATTAACCAATATAGAAAGGAAAGGGGGAGAAATTTATTGCCTGCGTGCAGTACATTACACTTTTGTAACACAATGTCATTTGCCATGTGTCTGCCCAGTTCTGAATGCTGTCTAGAACCTAGGGCCTAAAACAATCAAATTAGCGTTTTTTGCTTTTTTTTTTTTCTTTTTGGAGGAGGGAGGCAACGAGGGATCTTGAGAGAGTTAACCCTTTGTGGAGCGGATAAAATGACTTGACAAAAGACGTTTCAGATTTATCAAAATTATTGGTAGTGACAATTCAACGGTCCCTTGACATTGATGGGGACATGTCCCTACCGTCCCCAGCTAAATCACGCCGGTGCTTGTGCAACAGTTGGTATGTACGAAACTTAATCGGCCTTGATACAACAGACAACCCTAGTCTGTGCTGAAATAAATAATGCGGTTTTCTGCTGTAATAAACGCAGCTTGTCAGGATGGCGAGTGGTCTAAGGCGCCAGACTCAGGACTCTGTCTTTCCAAAGAATTGTGTGTTCTGGTCTCCAAATGGAAGGCGTGGGTTCAAATCCCACTTCTGACAGTTTGATTTACTTATTTCTAAAATGTGTTAATTTTACTATAAAAGATTGTTTCAATGAAATCAACTGCTGATACCAAACTCTTGTCAGCACTCAATACCATTTTAATTTCCATTTTAAATCCGACTAAAATAGTGTTCCTAACACAGATTGCATTTTTGTTGTAAACAGACTACTTGTTGAAGTCACTGAAATATTGTGTCCAAACATGTGTTATTTAACTTGATTGTTTTAATATTCTAAATAACATATTACTTGAAAAACATCTCCGCCTACCACTGGATCGTGGTCTCAGGCTGGGATGCGGACCATTGAGAACAGTATAAACGATCTATTACTAGACGCAGCTTACAGGAGAAATGCCCTCGTTTAACATGCTAGGATGATCGACTTCGGCATTCTCCAACTGCTGTTTACATTTTCTAACACGTTATGAGAACGAATACAAAGTTTGACACTTTCCTTGTAAGTGGGGGTAAGCACAAGTTATTTTCAGATGTAATGTTTTTATTTAAGCTCATCTAGTCCTGCGTAGTGCAGATCACATTACTATATTTTTATATTAGTCAAGGCCTATTTAAAGTGTTCTTAAATTGTTTTAACATTAGCATTGATCAATTTGAAATTTGCTTATTGATTTAAACAACTGAACAATTGTAGGCTTGATGGTTCCTTTTAACTGCGTTTCTACCAGTATGAGATACGCACTCAAAATGTGTCCCCTTCCTCAACAACCCCGACTGAAGATTGAGTGTCATCACTAGCACCGAGCAGGTGCCCGAAAAACAACACTCATTGTCAGCTCGGGCTGAGAAGAAAACACTCCCACTCCTCCTGGTGGATACCGAGACCAATCCCTTCAAAACATGTTTCACTCTAGAAATGATCCTTGCAAATATAGTCTTACTTTTATTGGCAGACCAAAAGCCCCTAGCTGGCAAGCTCTACTTCATATGATACAATGACTGGGCAACAATGAGGTGTTCCATTAACAATACAAACTAACTTGAGACAGCCAAGCCGTTAAGCATACCTTAAGTGTGTCGTGATACAAAGCAAGTTTTGGCATTTTGCATTGCCTGCCTCGTTAAACAAGCTCGAGCCACAGCACACAGCGCTGCTGCATCGGGACACAGAGGTGGATTTTAAAGAGACTGAATCAACGAGCTGGAGACTACTTTTTGAAGAAATTGAAAACATACCTGTAGTCGAAATATTTGCTATTTAGTTAATTAATTTATTTTTGAATTTGCAAATGGCAGACATTGCCAATAAAAATCTATAGGACAATCTGAATTGCCTATGAGAATTAGGAGCACAGTTCACGGGGAATTAGCTCAAATGGTAGAGCTCGCTTAGCATGCGAAGTAAGCGGGATCGATGCCCGCATTCTCCAAATAGTTTTAATGTATCTGCGTATTTAGTCCCAACGCATTATGGAGATAAATACAAAGTGTGACAATTCTTTGTAACGGAGTCGCCTGCCCTACATGTGTATTTTAAAGCACAGTCTCCTAATTTGTAATATTCCCCAGACTGAAAAACTGCAGTCGCCCTCCATCGTATGCCTTCGAGAAGCACAAAGGGAGATTTTTATAGTTTTTTTTTTTTTTTTAGCAATTGAAGAGTTTGTGTTAACTGAGAATAAATATAAATGGTTTGAAGTTTGCTTTCATTTGTAACGTGTTTGTAATGAAATATCATTTTTGTGGTTTTTTACCAATCGTTGTGCTGTATACTGGCTACTGTTGCATGTCCATGATTTTGTTCCTCAGCTTCCCATATGGTCTAGCGGTTAGGATTCCCGGCGGCCCGGGTTCGATTCCCAGTATGGGAACGGCTTTGATAATGTCATTTTGTTACAGAACTGTGGTCATGTGTAATGTGTTTTCATTATGATAATAAAGCGACAGTTACTTGAAATATATATATATATATATATATATATATATATATATATATATATATATATATAATGTGTGTGTGTGTGTAACGTGTAACTGACTCTATTCACATTCCCATCGCGTGGAACCATCGCAGTTTGTTTTTAAATTATATTAATCCCTGGTCAAGACAAAGTCTCTCTGGGGTGGGACGATCATTAGAATGCGGATATAAGATCTCTGGTCCCATCGTAGAAGCAAGATAGTTTATTCACAAATAAATACATACACTTTTATTTATGTTTCTTTTGTTGGTAAATTAACACATTATTGCATTCTGTCACGTCACGCTGTGCACTCTAGGATTGCATAACAAGCATGCAATACGGCAGGACTTCGTGGCGCAATGGTAGCGCGTCTGACTCCAGATCAGAAGGTTGCGTGTTCAAATCACGTCGAGGTGAAAGCCTTCTTTATATCTATTCCACTCTATTTTGTTTTTTAACGTGCTTGGATTTGAATGTATCCGGACATTTATTTATACAATTTAGCCTACACAACATATTGATTATATAGCGACAAACAAATTACTTCCTGGGGTGGCAGTTCAGTTTCAATCAAGTTCCAGTCTCTGCCATTATCTTGCGCTGCTGTGTTTGGTCAGGTAAAAGGGCGTGACCAGGCGGTATGGGCAATCCCGTTAGGTAGCTTGCATGTCAATCTCTCCTTCTTATCTATTTACACCCAGCACTGCTTCGCCTTCGTCTGTGTTTGTTTTTGTTCGTTCCTTTCACTGCAGGCCATTTCTCTGCTTAGCGCTGGTAGACAGTATCAGCTATTTTCCTACCTGCTCAGGTGATTCTTTTCATCATTCAGCTTTTCTGCAGGAGCTCCAACGTTAGTCTTTTCTGCTCCATCCAGTCTCCAGCCCAGCTACAGCGCCGTTCAAAGCGCAGCGTCATTCTCAGCTTGCCTTGCGTTTTCATCAGAAAGACTGTTCCGACGTCACGCTGCACTGCAACTCTTTCACACGGCGCCTCCCAGACCATGGTTACCACGCAGCGCCTCAGCCGGGTGACTCCTGGGGTGGTAAGTTGCCCGTGGCGACCAGGCAGCTTTAACAGGCAATGCGAGCCTGTGCCTCACTACTGCAATCTTCTGGCTCCTGCTGTTGCGCTTTTGCAACATGAGAGCTTCAACTTGCTGAATTGTGACATCTAAATACTGCAGGCTCCTCTTCTAGACCTACGTTAACTTACTTATATCATCCCGAACTGTTCTAAAGCAAGTGTTTTATGCATAGACAAGGATTTTAATGCATTAACCAAATATATGCTACCCTACCTCACTGAAGCCAATGGTTTCAATTCCATTCCACAACCTCTAGATGGCAGCATAACACCACAAGCTCTACATAATTTAAGATGGTTTAAATCAACAGCTGATATCAAACTCTTGTCAGCACTCAAAACCATTTTAATTTCCATTTTAAATCCGACTAGAATAGTGTTCCTAACACAGATTGCATTTTTGTTGTAAAACAGACTACTTGTTAACGTCACTGAAAAATATTTTGTGTCCAAACATGTTATTTAACTTGATTGTTTTAATATTCCAAATAACATATTACTTTGAAAAACATATATTTTTAATAGTCCCTATTTGAGTATTTAAAATATGGTTATATTCAAATGCCAGCAACGGTGTGTTAATTAAATGAGCGCCTAACGCCCGCTCGGAACGTTCGCATTTTAAATCCCAACGGTCTCTGCTCAGCTGAGTGGAATGTTCACGAGCCGGTTGCCCTCAGCAGCGTCTCCCCTCCTTCTCTGCCCGCCTCTCGCCCTCTCTCGTTGCTCCAGCTAGGAGTTCACATTCAGCTTCCTTAGATTATATAAGCCATTCTTTACTAACTTTTACAAATGAGCTTATTGGAGGCTTCGTGTTTTTAAGATGGTTTCAGGTGCAGTCGGGCAGACTGACTGGAGCATCATTACAGTATACCGTGACTGCCCTCAGCTTTGTGTGGCGGCTGATACACAAAATAATGAACGACTATTAAATAAATCACATGTATTGCTTTTTTAATGCTAAATATGTATCTGGTATTCTAAGTATTATCAACAATTAATAATTCAGCTCTATTCATATTCAGAATGTAATACAGTATTAAAACTATCAAACTGACTGGAAACATGGAACACATTAATTACGATCGATTCGATACCAATAGGATTACATAAGAGCTGTTGTGTATAGACAATGTCATAAACGCCGAAATGAACACGGACGGTCTTTATTAAGGGCTGACTCGTTTAGATGATCGAGACACCTACCAGCCCTATTGCTGCCTTCCACCATGCACGCTACAATATGTATATAGGTGTAACAGATTTTATTCTTCAAATTGTAAATATTTATTACAATTCAAATACTTGATACTATTGCAATAGATTTTTGTTTAAAAAGTTTTGGCTTAACTTTGAAATATGCAATAAATAAAGTAAGTTGTTTAATTTGTGTCTTTTTGTATTGTAAAAAATAAGAAAGCATTTTACGATGTTTAGATCTTAAACACCTGTAGATTTATAAACGTGTTCAGGTGTTTAAAAAAGTGTTAGGCGAATAAACATGTTCGTGTTTATTACTTAAACACCTTAAGCGTTTATATTCTAAACATGTTTATAAAAGTAAGCATTTGGCGCATTTTTAAAAGTGTTACAGATAAGTGTTTATGAATGTTTCCAAACTTACATGGTTTTAGAGTGTAGCTACTGTTGCATGTAAATGAGTTTGAAAATCACCTTCCCATATGGTCTAGCGGTTAGGATTTCTGGTTTTCACCCAGGCGGCCCGGGTTCGACTCGGTATGGGAGCGTCTTTGTTTTGTCATTTTGTTACAGAACTGTGGTCATGTGTAATGTGTTTTCATTATGATAATAAAGCTACAGTTATAAAATAAAAATTATTAAAAAACCTACAGTTACTTGAGGTATATATATATATATATATAATTTACAGAATGGTACAAATGTATTTGACTCTATTCACATTCCCATCGCAGTTTGTTTTTAGATTATATTAGTCCCTGGTCAAGACAAAGTCTCTCAGGGGTTGGCCTATCATTAGATTGCCGATGTGGGTCTCTGGTCCCATCGTATAAGCAAGATAGTTTATTCAAATAAATACATACACTTTTATTTTATGTTTCTGTTGGTAAATTAACACATTATCGCATGCGTTCATGTCACGCTGTGCACTCTAACATTGCATCGCAAGCAAATAGTACACCAGGACTTCGTGGTAACGGTGGCGCATCTGACTCCAGATCAGAAGGTTGCGTGTTCAAATCGTCGAGGTCAAAACCGTCTTTATATCTATTCCACTCTATATCATTTTTAGCGTGTTTTGAATTTGAAATCGGACATTTATTTATACAATTTAGCCCACACAACATATTGATTATATAGCGACAAACAAATTACTTCCTGGGGGGGGGCAGTTCAGTTTTCAATCAAGTTCCAGTCTCTCTCTGCCATTATCTTGCGCTGCTGTGTTTGGTCAGGTAAAAGGGCGTGACCAGAGCGGTATGGGCAATCCCGTTAGGTAGCTTGCATGTCAATCTCTCCTTTTCTATTTATATACCCAGCACTGCTTCCGCCCTTCGTCTGTGTTTGTTTCTATTCTTTTCATCATTCAGCTTTTGTATTTTTCTGCAGGAGCTCCAACGTTAGTCTTTTCTGCTCCATCCAGTCTCCAGCGCAGCTACAGCGCCGTTCAAAGCGCCAGCGTCATTCTCAACTTGGTCTGCGTTTTCATCAGAAAGACTGTTTCGACGTCACCCGCTGCACTGCAACTCTTTCACACCCGGCGCCTCACAGACCATGGTTACCACGGCAACGCCTCATCTCGTGAACAGTGGGAACAATAGTATTGTGGTTTACTACATAATATCCCACCCATCGTTGGTGTTCAAACAAAGCAGAGTGTTACATTGGGAAAGGGCCGTACCTGTCAGGAAGTATTTTAAATTCATTTGAGAAGGTTTAAGATTGTGAAAAGTTTTAAATATGCTGCGTATTTTTCGCATTGGGAACTTTGCATAATGACGTTTTTATTAATGCCACTTTCTTACGGACAGTAGTCAGGGTGATGATACAAGACCGGAGCCAATAAACCTGTTATTTGCTTGTCCTTTCACTACCATATTCTATCGTGCTTGCTCAGAATACGCGTGAATCCTGAAAACATCTTGTTAATATTTAAACAAAGCCAGCAGTCACTTTATTGATCACCCTGTGGATTGAATACAGATGATTGTGTTAAAGATGTTAATAGACTTTCAATGTGCACGTTTTAGAGCTAAGCGTTTGTTGAGGGCAGTTCAAGCGCTGCACTTTCAGGCAGCCAGTTCCAGTGTTTGCCTTTTGGACTTACTCTGGAAGGAATACAAAAAAAAAAAAAAAACACATTTGTTGAGAACCATTTGGGAGAAAAATTAACAGTTTGAAACACATTTGTAAAGGCATCGGTTCTATTATGGTGTTGCCGAGCTGTTGAACGTTTTCTCATTACAGGTTTACTGGATTGCCAAAAGAATGCTATCTCGAAACATCAGTCTTGTCAAGCCGAAATAGCTCAGTTGGGAGAGCGTTAGACTGAAGATCTAAAGGTCCCTGGTTCGATCCCGGGTTTCGGCAAACAACAAGACGATATTTGTTTGTATTATTTTGAACTAAAAACAGAGCACATTTATTCTTCAGCGTAATTGGATGAAATAACAGCGTATCAGAGTGCCATTATCTAATGTGATTAAGAAATGCAAAAGCATCGTCCCTGGGTGGGCTTGAACCACCAACCTTTCAGTTAACAGCCGAACGCGCTAACCGATTGCGCCACAGAGACCAACCTATTAAGCCGCCAAAGCATACGGCAGTGATTAGCAAGGCGAGATGCTGCAGAACGTGATCGAGGAGCAGAACTCAGCGGAACCTGAGATCATCTAAGATGAAAGCAAGACGGGGCAGGAAAGTCTATGTAATCAATTATGGCAGCACAGCATGCGTCTTTTTGTTAGATAACACCCTGGGAGACAACAGAGCAGTGTGTGTAAATAGCTACAATGGAAAACCATATACTTACGACTTAATTTTGATACAGAACTGTGGTCATGTGTAATCTGTTTTCATTATGATAATAAAGCTACAGTTCAGTGGATTATATTTGGAATCTTTGGTTCTGTCATTCACTATTTTCTCAAATAAGATGGCAAATTAATAGCTCAGTTGGTTACAGTGAAAACGAGCACCAGTCAGCCCGGCTAGCTCAGTCGGTAGAGGATGAGACTCTTAATCTCAGGGTCGTGGGTTCGAGCCCCACGTTGGGCGTCCTTTTTTAAATACAAATTGAAGATGTTTCTTCGAGACAACGGAGCAATGTCTGATTCTGTTCACATTGTATACAGTATTGCAACAAAATTACTTATTGAATAGAGGCGTGGGTTCAAATCCACTTCTAACAGTTCAATTTTACTTATTTTTAAAAGAATAAATTTCTTTATTTTACTATTAAAGATTGTTTTAAGAAAATCAACAGCTGATACAAACTCTTGTCAGCACTCAATACCATTTTAATTTCATTTAAATCCGACTAAAATAGTGTTCCTAACGCAAAATTGCATTTTGTTGTAAACAGACTACTTGTTAACGTCACTGAAAAATATTTTGTGTCCAAACATGTTATTTAACTTGATTGTTTAATATTCAAATAACATATTACTTTGAAAAACATAATATATTTTTTTAATACAGTCCTATTTGAGTATTTAAAATATGGTTACATTCAAATGCCAGCAATGGTGTGTTAATTTAACGGTGCCTAACACCGCTCGGAACGTTCGCATTTTTAAATTCTAACGGTCTCTGCTCAGCTGAGTGGAATGTTCACGAGCCGGTTGCCTAGCAGCGTCTCCCCCTCCTTCTCTGCCACGCCCTCTCGTCCTCTCTCGTTGTACCAGCTAGGAGTTCAAATTTAGCTTCGTTATATTAGCGCAATTCTTTACAAACTTTTACAAATTAGCTTATTTGGGGCTTTGTGTTTTTAAGATGGTTCAGGTGCAGTCCGGGCAGACTGACTGGAGCATCATTACAGTATACCGCACTGCGCTCGGCTTTGTGTGGCGGCTGATACACAAAATAATGAACGACTATTAAATAAATCACATCTATTGCTTTTTAATGCTAAATATGTATCTGGTATTCTAAGTATTATCTACAATTAATAATTCAGCTCTATTCATATTCAGAATGTAATACAGTATTAAAACTATCAAACTGACTGAAACATGGAACACATTAATTGCGATCGATTCGATACCAATAGGATTACATAAGAGCTGTTGTGTATAGACAATGTCATAAACGCCGAAATGAACACGGACGGTCTTTATTAAGGGCTGACTCGTTTAGATGTTCGAGACACCTACCAGCCCTATTGCTGCCTTCCACCATGCACGCTACAATATGTATATAGGTGTAACAGATTTTATTCTTCAAATTGTAAATATTTATTACAATTCAAATACTTTGTTACTATTGCAATAGATTTTTTTTGTTTAAAAAGTTTTTGGCTTAACTTTGAAATATGCAATAAATAAAAAGTAAGTTGTTTTAATTTGTGTCTTTTTGTATTGTAAAAATAAGAAAAGCATTTTACGTGTTTAGATCTTAAACACCTGTAGATTTGTAAACGTGTTCAGGTGTTTAAAAAGTGTTAGAAGCGAATAAACATGTTCCGTGTTTATTACTTAAACACCTTAACGCGTTTATATTCTAAACATGTTTATAAAAGTAAGCGCCTTTGGCGTTTAAAAAGTGTTACAGATAAGTGTTTATGAATGTTCCAAACTTACACATGGTTTTAGAATTAGCTACTGTTGCATGTAAATGAGTTTGATAATCACCTTCCCATATGGTTCATGGTTAGATTCCTGGTTTTCACCCATGCCCGGGTTCGACTCGGTATGGGCGTCTTTGTTTTGTCATTTTGTTACAGAACTGTGGTCATGTAATGTGTTTTCATTATGATAATAAAGCTACAGTTATAAAATAAAAAAGTATTTAAAAAACCTACAGTTACTTGGGGTATATATATATATATATATATATATATATATATATATATATATATATATATATATAATTTACAGAATGGTACAAATGTATTTGACTCTATTCACATTCCATCGCAGTTTGTTTTAGATTATATTAGTCCCTGGTCAAGACAAAGTCTCTCAGGGGTTGGCCTATCATTAGATTGCCGATGTAAGGTCTCTGGTCCCATCGTATAAGCAAGATAGTTTATTCACAAATAAATACATACACTTTTATTTATGTTTCTGTTGGTAAATTAACACATTATCGCATGCGTTCATGTCACGCTGTGCACTCTAACATTGCATCACAAGCAAACAGTACACCAGGACTTAGTGGGCGCAACGGTAGCGTCTGACTCCAGATCAGAAGGTTATGTTCAAATCACGTCGAGGTCAAAACCGTCTTTATATCTATTCCTCTATATCATTTTTAGCGTGTTTGAATTTGAAATCCGGACATTTATTTATACAATTTAGCCCACACAACATATTGATTATATAGCGACAAACAAATTACTTCCTGGGGGGGGGGGCAGTTCAGTTTCAATCAAGTTCCAGTCTCTCTGCCATTATCTTGCGCTGCTGTGTTTGGTCAGGTAAAAGGGCGTGACCAGAGCGGTATGGGCAATCCGTTAGGTAACTGCATGTCAATCTCTCCTTCTTTCTATTTATATACCCAGCACTTCCGTCCCTTCGTCTGTGTTTGTTTCTATTCTTTTCATCATTCAGCTTTTGTATTTTTCTGCAGGAGCTCAACGGTAGTCTTTTCTGCTCCATCCAGTCTCCAGCGCAGCTACAGCGCCGTTCAAAGCGCAGCGTCATTCTCAACTTGCTCTGCGTTTTCATCAGAAAGACTGTTCCGACGTCACCGCTGCAACTCTTTCACACCGGCGCCTCACAGACCATGGTTACCACGGCAACGCCTCATCTCGTGAACAGTGGAACAATAGTATTGTGGTTTACTACATAATATCCCACCCATCGTTGGTGTTCAAACAAAGCAGAGTGTTACATTGGGAAAGGGCCGTACCTGTCAGGAAGTATTTTAAATTCATTTGAAGGTTTAAGATTTGTGAAGTTTAAATATGCTGCGTATTTGCGCATTGGGAACTTTGCATAATGACGTTTTTATTAATGCCACTTTCTTACGGACAGTAGTCAGGGTGATGATACAAGACCGGAGCCAATAAACCTGTTATTTGCTTGTCCTTTCACTACCATATTCTATCGTGCTTGCTCAGAATACGCGTGAATCCTGAAAACATCTTGTTAATATTTAAACAAAGCCAGCAGTCACTTTATTGATCACCCTGTGGATTGGAATACAGATGATTGTGTTAAAGATGTTAATAGACTTTCAATGTGCACGTTTTAGAGCTAAGCGTTTGTTGAGGCAGTTCAAGCGCTGCACTTTCAGGCAGCCAGTTCCAGTGTTTGCCTTTTGGACTTACTCTGGAAGGAATACAAAAAAAAAAACACATTTGTTGAGAACCGCATTTGGGAGAAAAATTAACAGTTTCGAAACACATTTGTAAAGGCATCGGATTCTATTATGGTGTTGCCGAGCTGTTGAACGTTTCTCATTACAGGTTTACTGGATTTGCCAAAAGAATGCTATCTCGAAACATCAGTCTTGTCAAGCCGAAATAGCTCAGTTGGGAGAGCGTTAGACTGAAGATCTAAAGGTCCCTGGTTCGATCCCGGGTTTGACAAACAACAAGACGATATTTGTTTTGTATTATTTTGAACTAAAAACAGAGCACATTTATTCTTCAGCGTAATTGGATGAAATAACAGCGTATCAGAGTGCCATTATCTAATGTGATTAAGAAATGCAAAAAGCATCGTCCTGGGTGGCTTGAACCACCAACCTTTCAGTTAACAGCCGAACGCGCTAACCGATTGCGCCACGAGACCAACCTATTAAGCCGCCAAAGCATACGGCGGTGATTAGCAAGGCGAGATGCTGCAGAACGTGATCGAGGGAGCAGAACTCAGCAGAACCTGAGATCACATCTAAGATGAAAGCAAGACGGGCAGGAAAGTCTATGTAATCAATTATGGCAGCACAGCATGCGTCTTTTTGTTAGATAACACCCTGGGAACAACAGAGCAGTGTGTGTAAATAGCTACAATGGAAACCATATACTTGACTTAATTTTGATACAGAACTGTGGTCATGTAATCTGTTTTCATTATGATAATAAAGCTACAGTTCAGTGGATTATATTTGGAATCTTTGGTTCTGTCATTCACTATTTTCTCAAATAAGATGGCAAATTAATAGCTCAGTTGGTTACAGTGAAAGAAACGAGCACCAGTCAGCCTGGCTAGCTCAGTCGGTAGAGGATGAGACTCTTAATCTCAGGGTCGTGGGTTCCGAGCCCCACGTTGAGCGTCCTTTTAAATACAAATTGAAGATGTTTCTTCGAGACAACGGAGCAATGTCTGATTCTGTTCACATTGTATACAGTATTGCAACAAAATTACTTATTGAATAGAGGCGTGGGTTCAAATCCCACTTCTAACAGTTCAATTTTACTTATTTTTAAAAAGAATAAATTTCTTTATTTTACTATTAAAGATTGTTTTAAGAAAATCAACAGCTGATACCAAACTCTTGTCAGCACTCAATACCATTTAATTTCCATTTTAAATCCGACTAAAATAGTGTTCCTAACGCAAATTGCATTTTTGTTGTAAACAGACTACTTGTTAACGTCACTGAAAAATATTTTGTGTCCAAACATGTTATTTAACTTGATTGTTTTAATATTCCAAATAACATATTACTTTGAAAACATAATATATATTTTTAATACA
>CM072693.1:1443565-1505565 GCA_036884735.1 Huso huso | reverse complement strand
TTTAAAAGCATGTTGCTGATCACACTAAATAATAGACCTGTGCTGCTACAACCTTACTCAGATTTGTTGACTGCAAGTGCGCAGAAATAGAAATCATTTACTCTAAACCCACTGTTCCGAACGAGCGTATAATTCAACTAATATAGTTTTAAAAATTTCAATAAGTAGATGGAATGGGGCGGTGCGGGTGTTAACTTTGTTATATCTCCTCTACCTTGCTTGATCATCTGTACAGTTTCTTTAAAAGGCCATCCGAATTTCTTTTCCATAGACAATAAGGGGGCGCTTGTGTCCCTCTCTCCAAGACTGGCCGCACAGTGTGGCTATAGCCTAACTGTTGACTTCTTGGGAAATGCCAAGTTCCTTGCTTCTGTGCTGAGCTGCTTTGCTCAGAACACAGTGAGTCATCATTTTATTTCTTGTGAACTTGTTTCTAATGGTGATATGCTGGAACTAACTTTAGCCTTTGTTTCCAGAATGATGAGACCTACAAGCTGACAGTACAAATCAGTGTCTTCTCAAACAGTGCTATGTCTTCAGCTTCCTCCTATGTTCAGAGCATGACATGCCGCTATTCTCCATGGGCAGAGAGGGAGATTCTGTGTGAAAGAAACTACATGGAGGTAAGGGCTGTCAGGATGTGATAATGCTGTTCAGTATAATTTGTTGGGTTGTGTGGGTATTTAATTGTCACTACAGAAGTGCTTCACTCATGACTAATGTGAATTCTCTTTAGGTTTCTGTGAGAAGAGGTGTGCCACTTATTGAGCCCAACTTTGTTCAAGATGATCCTGATTGGTCCCTTGCATACCCTGAGGTAGAATCATGCGACTTTGCATTTGCTTCATTTCACATCCCCTTGGTCTTGCCTATTGAGGTCTACTCTACTGTCATCTAGAGGAAGCAAAATCTAACAGCCCCCTTAACTTTAACCTGTCTCCCAAGAGGGTGACCATATTGGAATTGTGTGACATTTAAGGCATTGGCTTTGCATGCATGTATTCTGTGATTGCTTTGGTAAAATTTGATTGAAGAAGTTAACCCTTTCTTGTCGGTTTGTGTAAGCCTTGTATTTCAACCACTGAGATAGTGGCTTCATATGTGCAGGGTTATAAACCCTTCATGCTAAATGTGTCCTGATTTACCTTTTTGAAGTCTGCTGCATAGGTGCAATTTCAGGTATTGTCCTAAAGTTTGGTACACTGATGTATTAAGGTCCAGTACCAATGATTGGCTGTCAACTCTGCCTGTATCGGATCCAGACAACATGCTTTCACATAGGCTTTCGTACGCAGTTGTATTTGAGGATTTACTCTGTTCCCTTAGATGTCCGCTGAACCTAGAACAGTTTCAGTGATGTGTCATTAAACTTTCAACTTTCAGTTTTAGTTCCTGTTTATTAAACATGACATCCGTTATGACCAATCCTTTAGACTGGGGATGCTTTGTGTTCAAACTCCCTAATCTAATGAGATTTTCTTCTGCTAGGCAACTGCTGCTGACAACAGCATCTGGAAAATTGTGTTCCATCTCCCAGCAAATAGAAAGACAACCATGACTGTTGCTCAGGCCATGACAAATGGCTATGGCATAAACACTACACCAACTAGAATTCTGGTTAGAGCTGCATACAACTCCACAGAAAGCCAGCCTCAGGTGGTAAGTAGTCTAGGCTTCATTGTTGTCTAGTACAGTATATCCAGACTATGAAGGTAGATTTAGTCTTTCTTTTATTTTAGTAAAAGTTCCCCCTCCCCTCCAACAGATCCAAACTGTACCAATGGCTGTGCTAAGATCAACCACCTTTTATAAGCAAAGATGGATGGTCATGATGGTGGACACTGCAGTTACATGTCCTACTGGTGAGTAAGCTTATGGAGGGCAACGGTGCTCAAGAACTGTTCTAGGTTGAAGTGTGAGTTTTCTATACCAAGTCTATGGTGTTCCTTTCTGTCAGATGGAACAGCCTTCACAGAACAGATGATTACATGGAATGTTCCCCGTGTTCTACCTCCTCTTGTTCCGACACCACAAATTACTACCCTTGATGTTCAAATGGGAGTTGATGGCCGCAAGCTTGACCCTGCAACGATTCATAATCGAGATTATAAACTGGATGTTGGTCCCCAGCTAATCACTGTAAAAATTCCTGTGGGAGCTGATGGTGGATATTACAAGGTATGTAGAAGTTCAACGACTTTTAAATCCTTTTCATTTTAAAGCTTTCCTCCTAAGATGCTTCTGTGCTTTCAGAGCCATGTATTGGACAACACCTATGTGATCTCTTACTCTATTGAACCAATGCTGGAGCATACCTGGCAAGATGGGCCTGAGAAGACCAAGTACACAGTACTTCATCCAATAACCACTCCTTACATGCCTCGGCCACCAGTTGTCACAAACAGTATGTTAAACTTGTCCACATGCAGTAAATCAAAGGGATTTGTTGCAGTGCTCCACTTCATGTGCTTCATTTTAACTGCATGCTTTAATTTCAGACACTGTTCCTAAAGCCAGAGTGTTCAATGTGACCCTCGGGACATTCCTGCCTGATGTGGAGCTGGTCAAAATTATAGTTGGACCAGAGACGTTAACTGTGCCAGAAGCCAACCTAAAAGGTTATAATGTCCAGGAGCATGTCTTTCCCAATGGATCTAAGACCTACACTCTCCAGGTGCCATTTGAGGACCCCAATGTGAAGCAAAAGGTAACATCCCACCTGTTCAACCATCCAATTGCCCTTTGAAAACACTTGCTTCCTTTGGATGTGTTGCTTGCTGTTTGACTTTGGGTTTAATCCTACAAACCCTTGTTCTTTCAGGTAACTCCTCCAGACACCAGAACCTACATTCTGCCCCTGACCTACTTAATGAATATAGTGCCAGAGAATACACCCTTTACTCATCCTGCTGTAGTCGAAGCCGTTCTCAAAGACATCAGTAAGTGCCTGACTATTTGTTCTACAATTACCTTTTTCTAACCAATCCAGTCCATTGCCGTGACAATTGCTCTTCCTCTTGCAGTTCCACCTACAGTAACTGGCTACTGTGATGGTGCTGCATTCTATACCATGGTAACATATGGCAACATGGGTCGCAACTGGATTCCTTTTGTGGGCTCAAGAGAACTTGGTGGAAGTCTGCTTGCCCTGTACAAGTATAATGCCAACTCTACCAATTTCTGGATGACTGTGCCATACAATTCAGTTGATGCCACATACAGACGTGCTCAAATTTGTTGGTACCCCTCCACAAAAAACGAAGAATGCACAATTTTCTCTGAAATAACTTGAAACTGACAAAAGTAATTGGCATCCACCATTGTTTATTCCATATTTAATAGAAATCAGACTTTGCTTTTGATTTTTTATTCAACATAATATTGTAAATAATAAAACAAATGAAAATGGCATGGACAAAAATGATGGGACCGCTAACCTAATTTGTTGCACAACCTTTAGAGGCAATCACTGCAATCAAATGTTTTCTGTAGCTCTCAATGAGACTTCTGCACCTGTTAACAGGTAGTTTGGCCCACTCTTCCTGAGCAAACTGCTCCAGCTGTCTCAGGTTTGATGGGTGCCTTCTCCAGACTGCAAATTTCAGCTCTTTCCATTGATGTTCGATAGATTCAGATCAGGACTCATAGAAGGCCACTTCAGAATAGTCCAATGTTTTGTTCTTATCCATTCTTGGGTGCTTTTAGCTGTGTGTTTTGGGTCATTATCCTGTTGGAGGACCCATGATCTGCGACTGAGACAGAGCTTTCTGACACTGGGCAATACGTTTCGCTCCAGAATGCCTTGATAGTCTTGAGATTTAATTGTGCCCTGCACAGATTCAAGGCACCCTGTGCCAGGCGCAGCAAAGCAGCCCCAAAACATAACCGAGCCTCCTCCATGTTTCACTGTAGGTATGGTGTTCTTTTCTTTGAAAGCTTCATTTTTCGTCTGTGAACATAGAGCTGATGTGACTTGCCAAAAAGCTCCAGTTTTGAGTCATCTGTCCAAAGGACATTCTCCCAGAAGGATTGTGGCTTGTCAATATGCATTTTAGCAAATTCCAGTCTGGCTTTTTTATGTTTCTTTCAAAAGTGGAGTCCTCCTGGGTCTTCTTCCATGGAGCCCACTTTCGCTCAAAGTGACGGATGGTGCGATCAGAAACTGACGTACCTTCACCTTGAGTTCAGCTTATATCTCTTTGGCAGTTATCCTTGGTTCTTTTTTTCTACCATTCGCACTATCCTTCTGTTCAACCTGGGGTCGATTTTTCCTCTGCGGCGGCGCCCAGGAGGTTGGCTACAGTTCCATGGACCTTAAACTTCTTAATAATATTTGCAACTGTTGTCACAGGAACATCAAGCTGCTTGGAGATGGTCTTGTAGCCTTTACCTTTACCATGCTTGTCTATTTTCTTTCTGATCTCCTCAGACAACTCTCTCCTTTGCTTTCTCTGGTCCATGTTCAGTGTGGTGCACACAATGATACCAAACAGCACAGTGACTACTTTTCTCCATTTAAATAGGCTGAATGACTGATTACAAGATTGGAGACATGTGTGATACTAATTAAAGAAACTAATTAGTTTGAAATATCACTATAATCCAATTATTTATTATCTTTTCTAAGGGGTACCAACAAATGTGTCCAGGCCATTTTAGAATATCTTTGTAGAATAAGCAATAATTCATCTCTTTTCACAGCAACTTTGCTTTATTCTATGACATACCAAAGGCATGCAAGTATACATGATAAAATAGCTTTTAATTTCTTCACTTTTCAGGAGGAATGAAGCATTATTTCAATGAGCTGTAAGGGTACCAACAAATTTGAGCACGTCTGTATGAAGTAAGTGATGGAACTTTAAAATGAGTTTAGCTGTTTTGGGTTCAACACATTACTGACCTGATGTATTGTCTCTGTAGGTGATCAGTTCTTCAGGCATCAGAAGCAGACTTGACTTGACCTTGAAGGATATTGGGACCATGGTTGTGGTGGCTGACTTCTCCCTGTCCTGCAGTTTCCCTACAAAGATGATTGGTAACTCCTGCAGACAAGTTTATTCTTTTAGAATAGTTGCTTTTGAGATTGGCCAAAGGTTGCATGAAGTGGTATTGAAGCTATAATCTGTTTCCTTAACCTGGATCCAAATGCTGTGTTTCAGATTGCTTCACCAATGGAACTATGGCAGCTCTTGCTGTGAAAGTGGAATCTGTCCCCAGCTTGTCTCCCAGTCAACTAACTCTAAGGGATCCGAGTTGCTGGCCTCTTCAGTCTGATGCTATCAATGCGGTTTTCTACTTCAATGTCAACTCCTGTGGCACAACTAGAAGGGTTAGTATTGACACATTTAAATCCATATTTTGAGGAGGTTCAACCTAGACAAGTTGGCCACAACACCCCTGGATC
The DNA here is from genome assembly GCA_036884735.1 of Huso huso. NCBI lineage: Eukaryota > Metazoa > Chordata > Actinopteri > Acipenseriformes > Acipenseridae > Huso > Huso huso. The sequence continues at coordinate 1,500,158 of CM072693.1, read as the reverse complement.
AATCTGGGGAACCATGGTGACTGGTGTTTCTCGGCTGAATTATTTGCATGAATTGTGGACATCTGAAGGATGCCACCTTTGTATTGAACTGCTTGTCCAGTTGAGAAAGGTGCTGTGACACATGACATGACTCTTGTTTATGGCATTGCATGTGCTGCCTATAGACCTTTTTTGGGTCAATTGCAGTGAACTGGAAGTAGCGTACTAACTGGGGATGATCCCGTGGTTGGTACGTAGGATGGGACTAAACTAGTACATAAGTTAATACCAATTGTAGCTCGAGTCACCAGCTGTATTAATGTGTGTTTGCAACAAATCCAAAATAACTGCTGTTGCCCTCCTAGAGGTTACTAAAACAATACCAAATTAGTCTAGCAGTTTCTGTAGACAGACTTGTGGTATCGTATTAACTGGAACAAACGTGAGCTCCCAAAAATTCATGACCAATGCTTTTATTTTTAAATTGTGAATTTGATACTAAGTTACTACACAGCTGGGGATGATCCTGAGTACCACATCAGCTAGTCTGCAACTTGGTATGCAGCTCCATACTAAATCTACAAGTTCATTGTAATCTGAGCCTTTGTGATTTCTCTTCCAGTTTGATGACAACCTCCTGACTTATGAGAATGAAGTGCTGTTCACATCTTACCGGTAAGGATTGCAATCAAATTGAGTATCCTTGTGGTTGAGGCTGAAACCCTGCTAACCCCATCTCCTCTTTCCAGGTTGAGAGTTGCCTGTCACTATCTGGTCAATGACACCAAGGTAGTGCAGTTCTTGTACCAGAATAATCCTGCACCTGTAGTCCAGCCTGGCTTGGGGGACCTTGCGGTCATCATGCGGCTTGCATTGGGTATGATATAGAAATAATATAGATGTTCTAGTAGTGTGTGTTCTGTGTATAAATTCTCCCTTGCATCTCTTCAGATTCAACCTACAATGACTTCTATGGAGCTCAGGATTACCCTGTTGTGAAGTACTTGCGAAGACCCTTGTATTTTGAGGTAGAACTCCTGTACAGCAGGGATCCACAGGCTGAATTGTTTTTGGAGAACTGCTGGGCAACCTATTCTGCTGACAGGAATAGCTCTCCAAAGTGGGATGTTGTTGTGGACAGGTAAGATGCTGAAATATGATATTGCTGCTACAAAACCTAGGAATTGGAGTTGTGGCTGATGTGCTCCTGACCTACTTTCTCTTTCTAGCTGTGAGAACTCTGCAGATGAGTACTTGACCATCTTTCACCCAGTCTCCAGCAATGCAAGAGTGTTGTTCCCTTCCCATCTGAAGAGGTTTGAAGTGAAAATGTTTGTTTTCCTTCACAAGTGGCCGGGATGCACTGAAAGGACAGGTAAAGTGGAGTGTTGGGATGGGGATCTTGTACCACAATGCATGGTTTGGATTGCTTTGCAAGCAGCAAATAGTCACTGTGGTCAAATCTTTAGTGAGTTTGGAATGAAAACATATAACTGCACATTTGCAAGAAACACTTACTATGATGCAGTATATTTGTTTTTCAATTCAGTAATCCTCATTGGATGATGGTCCTGCCTGATCTATTGATGCTTGTTTTGCTTGACAAGGTGTGCTGTCTTTCAGATTTACTTCCACTGCAGTGTTGTGATATGTGATTCAAACCGGCCATCAGACAGCCTCTGTAGCAGAAGGTGCATTCCAGGGAAACAGAGGCTTGGTAAGCTCTGTCTGTTGGGGGGGGGGGGACATTTTGCATGCATTTTTGTCCATTTGTTTTAATGGACTCCTCCTGTAGGTAGCAGTGCTGAAGGGATGGATGGTGGTGCAGTAAAGGCATTTGTGTCTTCTGGCCCTATTGAGCTGAAGAGAGATGGATCCCTTCACTTTATGCCTAGAAGCGGTAATATGCATGATGTGAACACAATTGCAGTTCAAGTAAAATATATAACTATCTCTTTTTATTCCACTAACTTTCTTTCTTCTCTTGCAGGCCAATTCAATGTGTGGTCCCTTCTGGGCGCTGCAATGGGTGTGTTTTCAGTGGTTGTCTTTGTAGCTGGCGTTGTATATTTTTGGAATGCCCAAAAGTGTGTATTGATAAATAAAAATCTTGCTTGTAAAGACTGTTTTGGGTTGTGTAGATTTTTTTTTTTTTTTTTTTTGGTGGTGCTTGACTAATTCTATGCAGATTTATATAGTGTGTCAGAATGGCCATGTTAATGGGATTCTCTCCTCTTACTGCATTGAATGCTTTGCTCGTTTCCTGATCAGGCCATTATCAATATGGTGTGTTATTCAAGGACCCTTCATTAATTCATTGTGAATCCAGGGGCAGACTTTCCTCCTCCATTTGAGCTGTAACCCTATTTTTATATTCCTTGCTTTGACATGCTACTTTCAGTATGCAAGTTTAGGGTGAAATTATCAACACTTCTTATATATAATACCATGTTATAGCATCACAAAAAGTGTGTAGGTTTATATGGGCTGTTTTTTTTTCTGTTATGAATGCAAGTTTTTATTTTGTTCACTGCGGTTTATACGTCTTTTACTGGAAGTGGTCCCTGGTGAGGGCTCCAAGTAAGGGATTAGTTTAGCTTTTCAGTTTTTAATACTGTGTGTACACATGAGTCTTATTTTACTGAGGAACTAGTTAAACCACTACGTGGCAACATGTTCTCTTCATGTTTGGTTTTCACTGTGGTTTATATAGTCTGTTACTGGATAAACTCATTTTATGAAGCACGTTCCGTAACAAACCGGTACACCCGATGCGGGGAATCTTTAGATCCGCGCACCAGTCCGAACCAGAACTTCCGTTCTTTGAGCTGTTTGGTAAAACAGGAGGACTAGATATATATCTATATAGAGAGAAAGAGAGCGCGGTATTATTGGAACTGAATTCACTACACTCGCTGGCAACCCCTTGTGTAATGTGTTTATATTATATAGATGACGCTGAGTTTGATGCAAGACTCGATCAGACACATTCATATTATTAAACCTGCTATCAGACTCTCCGGCGCCGTCACTCTGAGTGCTCTTTGAAACAGACTGGGTTTGTATTTATATTCATGTTGGGTTAATTAGAGATGATTATCGGCGGCCCGTCTGTAGTACTACCGGAGATTTTAATTGCACAGTTTGTACCGCTGTGTGCAGCGCCGTCCCGTTTGTAACACGGTACGTTGTGGCGATCACCCCTTATGTGCTGCAATAAGCGCAGCCTCTGCTTTATTCTTAATTGAATAGCAGTAAGCCTGGCCAGGTTAGTTCGATTTCTTATACTCAAATTAAAGTTGTCAAAAGTGTTCTCTGCTTTTAATTTTCGCAATATTGCCTAGTTTTTTTTTAAAGAAACTCTTTGGGCATTAGTTTACATGCATGAGGGAAAAAAAATGAAATATTTTGAAACTGCCCCTTAACTGTCTTTTGTATATTGTACTGGTTAGGAGTATTTGTCTAGGTCTGCTATGCATTGTGTTTTTTGTGTGTTCTTCGTATTTTTCCCCTTTTGGCTATCCGTAGTTGGGGCGGGGCTTATACTCCTTTTGCTCATTGCCGGCCAGTTCAAAAAGGGAACCATTTTGGGCAAAAAGGGGTTCGCTGTTTCTCTCTCCTACTCGCTGTCTCCGTTACTCTCTCATACTCTCGCCGTTCTGATTTTTTATCAGAACTTTTGGTAGATGAGGAGTTTATTTTTTTGTTAGTCTGTGTTTTAATGCAGGTCTATTCATTGGTTCAGCAGTATGTTATTTGGTTAAACGAGTCAATCTTCTGCTGCGTTTAGATGTTGCTTCCAGCACAGTCAAACTAACTGTTTTTTTTTTTTTCTCTGCATCGTGTTTTTTTTTCCTTGCTTGGTTATTTTGTGACCGTTCTACCGCTGCTTTGGATCTTCATTTTCTTTGCTGAATACAGTTTGCCTGGACTTTTAAAACTATAGTTTTAATGGAATCAAAGGGAAGTCGTCTGCATGGCGGATTACAAACATCATCCGGGTGAGATCAAACCTTTTTGTTCTTTCATTTTTTTTGCTACTGTGTTTGCAGTTTTTCTGTGAATGGCCATTCTGGTTTTTGCATTGGATTTTGGATTTTTTTTTGGAGTATTTCTTGAAACTTTTTTCTCTTTGGATGTGTTTTTCATGAAGGGGACTGAACTATGATTTAAAAAACCTGTTTGGGTTAATTAACGCTTACCTGTTTACACTGTATTGTCTATTGCTGGTTAAACTAATTTACACTTTATGCATTGTGTGCTTCTGCTTTGCAAAGTGTTTGGATAGTGTTTGCTGTTATAGGGCTATGTTCAATTATGCAATTCTGTATCTCTTGATTTAAAAAACCTGTTGGTTGGGTTAATGATCCCTTACCTGCTTACACTGTATTGTCAATTGTTGGGTAAACTAATTTGCACCTTTTATAGTGAGCCTCAGTGACATTGTTTTGCTGATATACTGTTTCATTTGGTCTATGCTCGTATGGTTGTTATACCTCTTTTACGTTCTAGACTGACCTCTAAAACATTTTCTGGGTTAAGCATATTCCTCAGGTCCCCTTTTATATCCCTCTTTTACGCTGTAACCTATTACTTGCTGTTTCCAATAAAATTAAATGTTTGCTTATGGAATCAGTATACGCTTATGGTCTAAGTGTCTAGTAGGAATACTAAGGAAGTTTGTTACAATGTGAACTGCATTCTGCTAAACAAAACATCACAACAGCAGCAGCTCCATCTACTGGACAAAACCCAGACATACACGTTGAAACAATGATCCACTTCAATATCTACAAAGAATGAACAAGAAACTATTAGCGAAGCCCCGAAAAAGAAAATATTATACAAAACGGTTTAAAATCAAATGTTTAATTGTTAATCTAACCATTTTTAGTTACTGTGGAACTACTTCTCTCAGTGGAAGGTGACACAAATAAACATTATTAAAATAAAGTTTAAAGTCTTCTTTATTTACCAACAACACACTCCCAGACCCATTTAATAATAGCAATAATACACTCCAGGGTCTGTGTGTTATCATGAGATATATCACCTCTTCCTGGGCGGTTGAAGAACTCGACTTCGTCTAGTGCCTCCCAACGCACCCAAGGCGTGGTGATATTACCTCATGATAACACACACACCCTGTCGTGTATTACTGCTTCATTAATGTAGTCATTAGGTTTATATGTCACATTCCTTTGTCACTGTATTGATTTAGATATTCGGGTTGGATACCTCGGAAGCCAGCGGAACTGCAGCGTTTCTACGACAACCACTGATAACCCCTCCCGTGATGATCGACGTTGCCATGACAACCCATGACATCACCCGTACAAGTTACAACACGGCGAGTCATTTTTTGTAGCACAGTATTAACGTGTTATTGTTTTCACAAAATTAGATTATCAGATCACCTGCTAGTGTGTACTAAACAAAACCTCAAATATCAAAGAATTGATACAGAGACAAGCTGTGGCACCAGCAAGAGGTTAAAATGAAATTAATAAATAAATTACGACATGAAACAGAAATACATGTGGGTGTATTTTAATCAAAAATCAATGCATCCATAATTCTGATTATAATCTCACGGCTATTTCTTTACAAATGATCAATTTCTATATTTCTCGGAGTGCTAATGTGGTGTTACCGTTTAACACATTAATGGATTTTAGAAATCATTTATGCTAGTCTGACCCTCAAACAGTTTTAAATATAATTTAGATTTAAATAGCAGTTACATTTTGTAATTTAAATACATATGAGCTACCAAAACGTATTTGTTTCATGTCGTTATTAATGTATTTACTTATTTATTTGGTTAAACTTTAATCCAGCCTTACATTTTAACTTATTGAAGTTACCACAGCGTGTCTATGTATGAATTACTGACGAGTAATATTTGTGATTTGATTACTCTAGCAGATGAACTGATAATGTACGGATGTTATTTTGTGAAAACAATACAATATTAAAAAAAAGAAATACTACAACATTTAATTAATAAATAAATTATACACCAAAATGTAGCACATTTGTTTAGTCTTAATATCATAACAAATATACTTATTAATACGTAACTCCTTTTATTGGTTGGAAAACGTTCTGGCACTTAAGTATTTTTTAAATACAGTGCTATTTGAGTATTTAAAATATGGTTTTCTTATAAATTAAAATGCCAGCAACGGTGTGTTAATTTAACGAAGCGCCTAACGCCGCTCGGAACGTTCGCATTTTTAAATCCTAACGGTCTCTGCTCATCTGAGTGGAATGTTCACGAGCCGGTTGCCTAGCAGCGTCTCCCCCTCCTTCTCTGCCCCGCCCTCTCGCCCTCTCTCGTTGCTCCAGCTAGGAGTTCAAATTTAGCTTCGTTATATTAGCGCAATTCTTTACTAACTTTTACAAATTAGCTTTTTAGAGGCATTGTGTTTTTAAGATGGTTCAGGTGCAGTCCGGACAGACTGACTGCAGCATCATTACAGTATACCGCACTGCGCTCAGCTTCGTGTGGTGGCTGATACACAAAATAATGAACGACTATTAAATAAATCGCATGTATTGCTTTTTAATGCTAAATATGTATCTGGTATTCTAAGTATTATCTACAATTAATAATCCAACTCTATTCATATTCAGAATGTAATACAGTATTAAGACAGGGTCCAGTATTAGAAATAAATAAACACGCTTTAAGAGAAACAACAGTGATGTTTATTGTCCATTCCCAACATTCTCTATATGTTTCTACATTGTGGTTGCACAGGGACAAGGGACTCAGTGGTTTTAAAAAAAAAAAAGAAAATAGAGCCCACAATTAACCAATATAGAAAGGAAAGGGGGAGAAATTTATTGCCTGCGTGCAGTACATTACACTTTTGTAACACAATGTCATTTGCCATGTGTCTGCCCAGTTCTGAATGCTGTCTAGAACCTAGGGCCTAAAACAATCAAATTAGCGTTTTTTGCTTTTTTTTTTCTTTTTGGAGGAGGGAGGAGCAACGAGGGGATCTTGAGAGAGTTAACCCTTTGTGGAGCGGATAAAATGACTTGACAAAAGACGTTTCAGATTTATCAAAATTATTGGTAGTGACAATTCAACGGTCCCTTGACATTGATAGGGACATGTCCCTACCGTCCCCAGCTAAATCTACGCCGGTGCTTGTGCAACAGTTGGTATGTACGTAACCCAATCGGGCCTTGATACAACAGACAACCCTAGTCTGTGCTGAAATAAATAATGCGGTTTTCTGCTGTAATAAACGCAGCTTGTCAGGATGGCCGAGTGGTCTAAGGCGCCAGACTCAAGGACTCTGTCTTTCCAAAGAATTGTGTGTTCTGGTCTCCAAATGGAAGGCGTGGGTTCAAATCCCACTTCTGACAGTTTGATTTTACTTATTTCTAAAATGTGTTAATTTTACTATAAAAGATTGTTTCAATGAAATCAACTGCTGATACCAAACTCTTGTCAGCACTCAATACCATTTTAATTTCCATTTTAAATCCGACTAAAATAGTGTTCCTAACACAGATTGCATTTTTGTTGTAAACAGACTACTTGTTGAAGTCACTGAAAAATATTGTGTCCAAACATGTGTTATTTAACTTGATTGTTTTAATATTCTAAATAACATATTACTTGAAAAACATCTCCGTCGACCACTGGATCGTGGTCTCAGGCTGGGATGCGGACCATTGAGAACAGTATAAACGATCTATTACTAGACGCAGCTTACAGGAGAAATGCCCTCGTTTAACATGCTAGGATGATCGACTTCGGCATTCTCCAACTGCTGTTTACATTTTCTAACACGTTATGAGAACGAATACAAAGTTTGACACTTTCCTTGTAAGTGGGGGTAAGCACAAGTTATTTTCAGATGTAATGTTTTTATTTAAGCTCATCTAGTCCTGCGCAGTGCAAATCACATTACTATATTTTTATATCAGTCAAGGCCTATTTAAAGTGTTCTTAAATTGTTTTAACATTAGCATTGATCAATTTGAAATTTGCTTATTGATTTAAACAACTGAACAATTGTAGGCTTGATGGTTCCTTTTTAACTGCGTTTCTACCAGTATGAGATACGCACTCAAAATGTGTCCCCTTCCTTCAACAACCCCCGACTGAAGATTGGAGTGTCATCACTAGCAGCGAGCAGGTGCCCGAAAACAACACTCATTGTCAGCTCGGAGCTGAGAAGAAAACACTCCCACTCCTCCTGGTGGATACCGAGACCAATCCCTTCAAAACATGTTTCACTCTAGAAATGATCCTTGCAAATATAGTCTTACTTTTATTGGCAGACCGTCGCCCCTAGCTGGCAAGCTCTACTTCATATGATACAATGACTGGGCAACAATGAGGTGTTCCATTAACAATACAAACTAACTTGAGACAGCCAAGCCGTTAAAGCATACCTTAAGTGTGTCGTGTGATACAAAAGCAAGTTTTGGCATTTTTGCATTGCCTGCCTCGTTAAACAAGCTCGAGCCACAGCACACAGCGCTGCTGCATCGGGACACAGAGGTGGATTTTAAAGCGACTGAATCAACGAGCTGAGACTACTTTTTGAAGAAATTGAAAACATACCTGTAGTTGAAATATTTGCTATTTAGTTAATTAATTTATTTTTTGAATTTGCAAATGGCAGACATTGCCAATAAAAAATTTATAGGACAATCTGAATTGCCTATGAGAATTAGGAGCACAGTTCACGGGAATTAGCTCAAATGGTAGCTCGCTTAGCATCGAGAAGTAGCGGATCGATGCCGCATTCTCCAAATAGTTTTAATGTATCTGCGTATTTAGTCCCAACGCATTATGGAGATAAATACAAAGAGTGACAATTCTTTGTAACGGAGTCGCCTGCCCTACATGTGTATTTTAAAGCACAGTCTCCTAATTTGTAATATTCCCCAGACTGAAAAACTGCAGTGCGCCCTCCATCGTATGCCTTCCGAGAAGCACAAAGGGAGATTTTTTATAGTTTTTTTTTTTTTTTTAGCAATTGAAGAGTTTGTGTTAACTGAGAATAAATATAAATGGTTTGAAGTTTGCTTTCATTTGTAACGTGTTTGTAATGAAATATCATTTTTGTGGTTTTTTACCAATCGTTGTGCTGTATACTGGCTACTGTTGCATGTCCATGATTTTGTTCCTCAGCTTCCCATATGGTCTAGCGGTTAGGATTCCTAGTTTTCACCGGGTTCGATTCCCAGTATGGGAACGGCTTTGATAATGTCATTTTGTTACAGAACTGTGGTCATGTGTAATGTGTTTTCATTATGATAATAAAGCGACAGTTACTTGAAATTTATATATATATATATATATATATATATATATATATATATGTGTGTGTGTGTGTGTGTGTGTATGCAAATGTAACTGACTCTATTCACATTCCCATCGCGTGGAACCATCGCAGTTTGTTTTTAAATTATATTAATCCCTGGTCAAGACAAAGTCTCTCTGGGGTTGGCCTATCATTAGATTGCGGATGTAAGGTCTCTGGTCCCATCGTATAAGCAAGATAGTTTATTCACAAATAAATACCTACACTTTTATTTATGTTTCTTTTGTTGGTAAATTAACACATTATTGCATTCTGTCACGTCACGCTGTGCACTCTAGGATTGCATAACAAGCATGCAATACGGCAGGACTTCGTGGCGCAATGGTAGCGCGTCTGACTCCAGATCAGAAGGTTGCGTGTTCAAATCACGTCGAGGTCAAAGCCTTCTTTATATCTATTCCACTCTATTTTGTTTTTTAACGTGCTTGGATTTGAATGTCTCCGGACATTTATTTATACAATTTAGCCTACACAACATATTGATTATATAGCGACAAACAAATTACTTCCTGGGGTGGCAGTTCAGTTTCAATCAAGTTCCAGTCTCTCTGCCATTATCTTGCGCTGCTCTGTTTGGTCAGGTAAAAAGGGCGTGACCAGAGCGGTATGGGCAATCCCGTTAGGTAGCTTGCATGTCAATCTCTCCTTCTTATCTATTTACACACCCAGCACTGCTTCCGCCCTTCGTCTGTGTTTGTTTTTTGTTCGTTCCTTTCACTGCAGGCCATTTCTCTGCTTAGCGCTGGTAGACAGTATCAGCTATTTTCCTACCTGCTCAGGTGATTCTTTTCATCATTCAGCTTTTCTGCAGGAGCTCCAACGTTAGTCTTTTCTGCTCCATCCAGTCTCCAGCCCAGCTACAGCGCCGTTCAAAGCGCAGCGTCATTCTCAGCTTGCCTTGCGTTTTCATCAGAAAGACTGTTCCGACGTCACCGCTGCACTGCAACTCTTTCACACCGGCGCCTCCCAGACCATGGTTACCACGGCAACGCCTCATCGGGTGACTCCTGGGAGTGGTAAGTTGCCGTGGCGACCAGGCAGCTTTAACAGGCAATGCGAGCCTGTGCCTCACTACTGCAATCTTCTGGCTCCTGCTGTTGCGCTTTTGCAACATGAGAGCTTCAACTTGCGGAATTGTGACATCTAAATACTGCAGGCTCCTCTTCTAGACCTACGTTAACTTACTTATATCATCACGAACTGTTCTAAAGCAAGTGTTTTATGCATAGACAAGGATTTTAATCGCATTAACCAAATATATGCTACCCTACCTCACTGAAGCCAATAGTTTCAATTCCATTCACAACCTCTAGATGGCAGCATAACACCACAAGCTCTACATAATTTAAGATGATTTAAATCAACAGCTGATATCAAACTCTTGTCAGCACTCAAAACCATTTTAATTTCCATTTTAAATCCGACTAGAATAGTGTTCCTAACACAGATTGCATTTTTGTTGTAAACAGACTACTTGTTAACGTCACTGAAAAATATTTTGTGTCCAAACATGTTATTTAACTTGATTGTTTTAATATTCCAAATAACATATTACTTTGAAAAACATATATTTTTTAATAGTCCTATTTGAGTATTTAAAATATGGTTATATTCAAATGCCAGCAACGGTGTGTTAATTAAACGAAGCGCCTAACGCCGCTCGGAACGTTCGCATTTTTAAATCCTAACGGTCTCTGCTCAGCTGAGTGGAATGTTCACGAGCCGGTTGCCTAGCAGCGTCTCCCCCTCCTTCTCTGCCCCGCCCCTCGCCCTCTCTCGTTGCTCCAGCTAGGAGTTCACATTCAGCTTCCTTAGATTATATAGCGCCATTCTTTACTAACTTTTACAAATGAGCTTATTGGAGGCTTCGTGTTTTTAAGATGGTTCAGGTGCAGTCCGGGCAGACTGACTGGAGCATCATTACAGTATACCGCACTGCCCTCAGCTTTGTGTGGCGGCTGATACACAAAATAATGAACGACTATTAAATAAATCACATGTATTGCTTTTTAATGCTAAATATGTATCTGGTATTCTAAGTATTATCAACAATTAATAATTCAGCTCTATTCATATTCAGAATGTAATACAGTATTAAAACTATCAAACTGACTGGAAACATGGAACACATTAATTGCGATCGATTCGATACCAATAGGATTACATAAGAGCTGTTGTGTATAGACAATGTCATAAATGCCGAAATGAACATGGACGGTCTTTATTAAGGGCTGACTCGTTTAGATGTTCGAGAGATCTAGGTGTACTGGACAAATCTACTGGATTTTTTCCAAATCGTAAGTGTACCGCCTGTGATAATACATTTAAAACTAAGAAAATGCACAAGCCATACAACGAAAAAAAAGAGTACAGTATCTTACAAGTGATTGTGCTTCAACTCATGTCATTTATGTGATTTCTTGTCCTAGCCATTTGCAATATGGTGGTAAAACTATTAGACAGTTACCATTGCACATTAATGAGCGAGCATAAAAGTTCAATTAGGAGAAAATATATTCATCCACCACTCGCTAGACATTTTGTAGATGCCAAACATTCCGTTTCAGATCTTAAATTCTGTGGCATACAAACATTTTCAAGATCGCAGTGGTGGTAATGTCACGGGTGACGAATGTGTTGATAATACTGAATAAAATAATAATCACTTATGATTTTTGAATTTTAATTGGAACACAAAATGGAGCACGGATCTAACAACAGCTGAAAAGATTCAAAATAGAATGAAAAAGTCAAATAGGTTGAATGGCTGTCTGTTGTTCTTGCCATTTCTTATTTTGTTATGTATAAATCTAAATGATCAATTATTGATAACCTTTTCAGGTTCACAAAAACTTGGCCTTCCAAAAAAGGGGCATATACTGGTCCTGGAAACTGACGGAACTGAGATTGATGATGACGAAATCTTATTGGAGATGCAATCAGAAACTTTAATAATACTGATGGAAGGAGAGAGCTGGATCCCACAGATACCCACAGAAGAACAAGTGAACATAACATCAATTGAGCAGAAGTCTGATTCCGAAAAAATAAATGAAATCATATCCCTTGACTCCGCAGCGTACATGGAATCTTTTGCAAATCGAAGTACCTGTTTATTTTTATTTTTTTCCTGTTGCTCATCAGTTTAATTTTGTTGCACATTATTAAGATTGCACTCTTTATCAATGAACGTCAGCCTCAGACTTAATTATTTTTTGTTTTGTATTATTATTTGTTATTATACTCTACAGGATGTTCAACAGTGGATGATAGAACCCCTCTGCCTCCATTTTCTGACCTGGTGCAAAGAAGTCTTCTGGCTGGCAATTCAAGAGGGATATGGCATAAAATGGTTGATGAAGCATCTAATTATTACCTGGCTAATTATCCCAGCCTAAGTGGCAGGCCATTGGAAAAAAGCTGTATAGCAAATACCCATGCATTAAGCATGAAGGGAATGAACCGTGGGTAAGATGGAATTCAAGTATGCAAAACAATACATTGGGAATTGAAGCTTGCCATTTCTTTCTGAAACTTGATGTATTCATTCACAATTATTGTTTTCACCTCTTGTTCTTTTGTAGTCCTTATTTTCTAAGTGCCTCAGTCAGAAGATGAGGCACATGAGGTGGTCTTTAAAAAGGAAAAACCTGCCCATTGACTCCAGTTCGGCACCAATTATGGCAAAGAAAGCCCAGGTACCTACCATACAGAGGCCTGAAGAACGGCCCGATGAAGAATACGACCGCCATGTCGAAGAATTAAGAAAAGAATTTGACAAAAATAAGCCTGATGACAATCACACAGACATTCTTCTTAAAGAAACCTTTGGCAGTCGTCGATTGTGGCTGACCACTCTTCCAGCTGGAAGAATTAAACCAATTGTTGAAGTTTACCCTTGTTTTGAATGGGGAAAATTTGTAAGTATTTGTTTATTAACTCATGTTATTGTAAAGTTATAGAGGGCATACTACAATTCACCTGCTTACAGTTAACTGCATTATTTTCCTTCTACAGTCTCATCAAACAGTCAATATTACTGATCACTAAAATGAAACCTGTAATTCAGCTCATTGAAGAAAAAACTAAATTTGATGAAGGAAAGGGGAAAAAGTCAGTTTCGGTCATCACTGTATATGAGGTAATTATAAAAGTAAATTTAAACAGTAAATTTAAAATTAAATTAAATGTATCTAGCAAAGTACAATAAAAATGTTATATTTTATATATGTATATTATTTTGTCATCATTTCATTATGTTATATTTTTCAGGATATATCTACAAGTGAACTTGACAAGTACCTGAAAACCACACAAGAAGAACCACCGCATCTTGTTCTTTGTGTTGCAAAGAACACCCTCCAGGAAGCTGTAATAGTAGGGATACTGTTGCGATATTTTGCCAAGCAAAAACTGTATTAGATGCTGTGCTTGTTCTCCTGGGAATGTACTATGCCTTCCACCTGCAGTACCCCAAAGTTTATTCGCAGGTGCTTGGATTCCTGCAGCAATATATATTGGGAGACCCATTTACTGGATGCAAATCCCATGAATACAGATTTTTTGCAAAAGGTTCAACGATTAAATTAATGAATTACAACAATAACATTCTTACATAATTGTAAATATCTGTAAATAAATTAAATAATTATTTGTTAAATCTGAATTTCATGTAGTAAGGTAGTATGTTTTTATTGTGTATTTAAATAATTTATTTGAGGGAGTGGACATATACAGTATTCTATTTGATGTTTTAGATGTTTTAAATACAATCTATATATGTATATAGGTGTAACAGATTTTATTCTTCAAATTGTAAATATTTATTACAATTCAAATACTTGTTACTATTGCAATAGATTTTTTGTTTAAAAATGTTTTTGGCTTAACTTTGAAATATGCAATAAATAAAAGTAAGTTGTTTAATTTGTGTTTTTTTGTATTGTAAAATAAGAAAGCATTTCGTGTTTAGATCTTAAACACCTGTAGATTTGTAAACGATGTTCAGGTGTTTAAAAAGTGTTAGAGCGAATAAAACATGTTCACGTGTTTATTACTTAAACGCCTTAACGCGTTTATATTCTAAACATGTTTATAAAGTAAACGCCTTGACGTTTTAAAAGTGTTACAGATAAGTGTTTATGAATGTTCCAAACTTACACATGGTTTTAGAGTGTAGCTACTGTTGCATGTAAATGAGTTTGATACTCACCTTCCCATATGGTCTAGCGGTTAGATTCCTGGTTTTCACCCAGGTGGCCCGGGTTGGATTCGGTATGGGGAACGTCTTTGTTTTTGTCATTTTGTTACAGAACTGTGGTCATGTGTAATGTGTTTTCATTATGATAATAAAGCTACAGTTATAAAATAAAAAAAGTATTTAAAAACCTACAGTTACTTGAGGTATATATATATATATATTTACAGAATGGTACAAATGTATTTGACTCTATTCACATTCCCATCGCAGTTTGTTTTTAGATTATATTAGTCCCTGGTCAAGACAAAGTCTCTCAGGGGTTGGCCTATCATTAGATTGCCGATGTAAGGTCTCTGGTCCCATCGTACAAGCAAGATAGTTTATTCACAAATAAATATACACTTTTATTTTTGTTTCTGTTGGTTCATGTCACGCTGTGCACTCTAGCATTGCATCACAAGCAAACAGTACACCCGGACTTCGTGGCGCAACGGTAGCGCGTGTGACTCCAGATCAGAAGGTTGCGTGTTCAAATCACGTCGAGGTCAAAACTGTCTTTATATCTATTCCACTCTATATCATTTTTTAGCGTGTTTCAATTTGAAATCCGGACATTTATTTCTACAATTTAGCCCACACAACATATTGATTATATAGCGACAAACAAATGACTTCCTGGGGGGGCAGTTCAGTTTCAATCAAGTTCCAGTCTCTCTGCCATTATCTTGCGCTGCTGTGTTTGGTCAGGTAAAAAGGGCGTGACCAGAGCGGTATGGGCAATCCCGTTAGGTAGCTTGCATGTCAATCTCTCCTTCTTTTCTATTTATACACCCAGCACTGCTTCCGTCCTTCGTCTGTGTTTGTTTTTTGTTGTTCGCTCCTTTCACTGCAGGTCATTTCTCTGCTCAGCGCTGGTAGACAGTATCAGCTATTTTCCTACCTACTCAGGTGATTCTTTCATCATTCAGCTTTTGTTTTCTGCAGGAGCTCCATCGTTAGTCTTTTCTGCCCTCCAGTCTCCAGCGCAGCCAGCGCCCGTTCAAAGCGCAGCGTCATTCTCAAGCTTGCTCTGCGTTTTCATCAGAAAGACTGTTCCGGCGTCACGCTGCACTGCAACTCTTTCACACCAGCGCCTCACAGACCATGGTTACCACGGCAACGCCTCATCGAGTGACTACTGGGGTGGTAAGGGTGCCATGGCGACCAGGCAGCTTTAACAGGCAATGCGAGCCTGTGCCTCACTACTGCAATCTTCTGGCTCCTGCTGCTGCGCTTTTGCAACATGGGAGCTTCACCTCGCCGAATTATGACATCTAAATACTGCAGGCTCCTCTTCTAGACCCACGTTAACTTACTTATATCATCACGAACTGTTCTAAAGCAAGTGTTTTATACATAGACAAAGGATTTAATCTCATTAACCGAATACATGCTACCCTGCTTCACTGAAGCCAATAGTTTCAATTCCAATCACAACCTCTAGATGGCAGCATAACACCACAAACTACATAATTTAAGCTGATTTGCTATTGCTGCGAATCTCGTGACACTCCAAACTTTCTATCAATTCCTGCAGTTCATTGTCATTCGAGGATTCTCAGTACCCTCCTGCCTCAACCTCTTTTGCTACATTATATTAACTTGAATTTTTAAAATCCAAACCCCTCCCCTTGAGGACCTGGTCATGAAGCCATGCTTATCAGCTTTCTGAGATGTTAAGAATCCACCGTCACATTAATTTTCCAGCTTCCCTGTATCAGGCCATTCCTGCAACCTTCTTGTTCCCAGATTTGCACTTCCTCATTTGCCCCCAACTTCATCAAGGCACTTAATACAACTTTCAAAGTCCATTTCATTCAATTTGAGCTTCCAGGCACATACGGAAACTATGTGCTACGATTATCAACATTTCAAAGCGTCCTCCTACACTGCAAAAGACAATACACTCTTAGACTGCTCCTGATCAAATCAATAGGTTTTGCAGCAGCCTCCGAGCAACACATTCCCATCCTCTCAGGTTCTGCAGCGGCCTCAGATCTACGCATTCTTCATCTCTGCCCAAAGGCAGCCCCATCGCCGACATCATCTTAAACGCCTTAACTCTCAAATACCAATTTCCACTGTATTCAGCAGCTCTCTGCTCTCTACAGAAGGCCACTGCACACTACTGACAGCATTCCATCGTCTACTCCCTCAGATTTCTGCCCGTTCAGCAGATCTTGCCTCTACTGTTAATATCTCCTCATTACAGCAAATCTCGGCTCCCTCTTCAGATCTGCTCACTATTGCAGCATACAAAAGAGGCTTTAGTTTACTGTTTAAAACTGCAACTGCTCTCCTCCAGAGCTTCCAACGCTCCAGCTTTCCTCCAATACCTGGAGCTAAAAAATATATATATAATATATACGGCACGCTTGATTTCCTCAGCAATTTAGTCATATGTCTGCTCATCCTCTCAGACACTACAAGCTTTAATATATGGTACGAGACTAGAAATCTGCTTTGATTTATGATTTAAGGAGTTCCACTATTAGGAGAATGACTGGAGTTGTGAAACACAAACCTCTGATTACAAGTTCACCTTTTCCAGTCCAAACAGACATTATTTATTGCTTAGCAGACATGATGGTAGCAAACCGATCGATCCCGTATTAACTAACACAGGATGGTCGGCATAGCCACACCCTCTGCTGTTCAACTACATACAACACTCTCCAGCCTTCTGCAATCTGCTCATCACTACATGGTCACACCCTTAGCCCCAGCGACCAAATCTTCATTTACCACTGGATGGAAAACATTTACAACTTTCTGCACTCAAAACAAAATACATCCCATTCCGATTGAAATAAATAATCTTACTTTTTTGGGTTGACTTCAATCAGTTTCTTTTTTTTACAATTGTCTTAACATCATTCATGGAGCAACAGTTGGTATGTGCGTAATAAACCCAATCGGGCCTCGATACGACAACCCTAGTGTGTGTTGAAATAAATAATGCGGTCTAAGGTGCCAGACTCAAGGACTCTGTCTATCCAAAGAATTGTGTGTTTTGGTCTCTGAATGGAGGCGTGGGTTCAAATCCCACTTCTGACAGTTCAATTTTAATTATTTTTAAAAAAAATACATTTCTTTATTTTACTATAAAAGATTGTTTTAAGAAAATCAACAGCTGATACCAAACTCTTGTCAGCACTAAATACCATTTTAATTTCCATTTTAAATCAGACTAAAATAGCGTTCCTAACACAGATTGAATTTTTGTTGTAAACAGACAACTTGTTAATGTCACTGAAAAATATTTTGTCCAGACATGTTATTTAACTTGATTATTTTAATATTCCAAATAACATATTACTTTGAAAAACATCTCCGTCGGCCACTGGATCGTGGTCTCAGGCTGGGATGCGGACTACAATTCACCTGCTTACAGTTAACTGCATTATTATTTTCCTTCTACAGTTTCATCAAACAGTCAATATTACTGATCAGTAAAATAAAATTCAAATTGTGGTTGTGAATGTTGGATTAAAGGTTGCGATTTGCTTTAATCCAATTCAAGTACAGTTATTATGATGATGATATACAGAAACTCATTTTGTGACATTTATTTTACTTTATTTTTTATTCATTTTTATTTTTATTTATTTTTAATGTAATGTCAACCGTTTTCTAAAACTGTTATCTGACAGCATAGGTCCTGGGTTTATAAATTCTAGTTCAACATTCCTGCGTTGGATTTTTTTTTTTTTTTTTTTTTTTTTTTTCAACTTCATACTTGTGCATGTGTTTTCTATTAGGTAATGGGTGAATTTGCAATGGTCCTTGGAAGTACATGATTTGAAACATTGTGCAAAAGGGCTGAACAGGTTAGGACGGTCTCTGAGTTACTGATTGGATCCAAGAAAGAGGTGAGGAAATAAATGATCACAAAACACATTGTATTCTTGTGAATGACTTGTGGCTTTGCCAGCTGGAAACGCACGAAGGTAACAAACAAAAAGAACAACAAACCTCCTCCCTCTCCCCCTTCACACCCCGCCACTGTACAAAGCAATTACTTATACAAAGGTCATTACCCCCACCCCATTTTTCTTTTCAGGGAGATCTCAGAATGCTACCTGTAATTCAGCTCACTGAAGAAAAAACTAAATTTGATAAAGGAAAGTGGAAAAAGTCAGTTTCGGTCATCACTGTATATGAGGTAATTATAAAAGTAAATTTAAACAGTAAATTTAAAATTAAATTAAATGTATCTAGCAAAGTACAATAAAAATGTTATATTTTATATATTTATATTATATTGTCATCATTTCATTATGTTATATTTTTCAGGATATATCTACAAGTGAACTTGACAAGTACCTGAAACCACACAAGAACCACTGCATCTTGTTCTTTGTGTTGCAAAGAACACCCTCCAGGAAGCTGTAATAGTAGGGATACTGTTGCGATATTTTGCCAACAAAAAACTGTATTAGATGCTGTGCTTGTTCTCCTGGGAATGTACTATGCCTTCTTCCACCCAGTACCCCAAAGTTTATTCGCAGGTGCTTGGATTCCTGCAGCAATATATATTTGGAGACCCATTTACTGGATGCAAATCCCATGAATACAGATTTTTGCAAAAGGGTTCAACGATTAAATTAATGAATTACAACAATAACATTCTTACATAATTGTAAATATCTGTAAATAAATTAAATAATTATTTGTTAAATCTGAATTTCATGTAGTAAGGTAGTATGTTTTTATTGTGTATTTAAATAATTTATTTGAGGAGTGGACATATACAATATTCTATTTGATGTTTTAGATGTTTTAAATACAATCTATATATGTATATAGGTGTAACAGATTTTATTCTTCAAATTGTAAATATTTATTACAATTCAAATACTTGTTACTATTGCAATAGATTTTTGTTTAAAAAGTTTTTGGCTTAACTTTGAAATATGCAATAAATAAAAAAAGTAAGTTGTTTAATTTGTGTCTTTTGTATTGTAAAAATAAGAAAGCATTTACGTGTTTAGATCTTTTAAATCTGTAGATTTGTAAACGTGTTCAGGTGTTTAAAAAGTGTTAGAGTGAATAAACATGTTCACGTGTTTATTACTTAAACACCTTAACGCGTTTATATTCTAAACATGTTTATAAAGTAAACGCCTTGACGCGTTTAAAAAGTGTTACAGATAAGTGTTTATGAATGTTCCAAACTTACACATGGTTTTAGAGTGTAGCTACTGTTGCATGTAAATGAGTTTGATAATCACCTTCCCATATGGTCTAGCGGTTAGGATTCCTGGTTTTCACCCAGGCGGCCCGGGTTGGATTCACGGTATGGGAACGTCTTTGTTTTTGTCATTTTGTTACAGAACTGTGGTCATGTGTAATGTGTTTTCATTATGATAATAAAGCTACAGTTATAAAATAAAAAGTATTTAAAAAATCTACAGTTACTTGAGGTATATATATATATATATATATATATATATATATATATATATATATATATATATAATTTACAGAATGGTACAAATGTATTTGACTCTATTCACATTCCCATCGCAGTTTGTTTTTAGATTATAATAGTCCCTGGTCAAGACAAAGTCTCTCAGGGGTTGGCCTATCATTAGATTGCCGATGTAAGGTCTCTGGTCCCATCGTATATGCAAGATAGTTTATTCACAAATAAATACATACACTTTTATTTATGTTTCTGTTGGTAAATTAACACATTATCGCATGCGTTCATGTCACGCTGTGCACTCTAACATTGCATCACAAGCATATTGATTATATAGCGACAAACAAATTACTTCCTGGGGGGGCAGTTCAGTTTCAATCAAGTTCCAGTCTCTCTGCCATTATCTTGCGCTGCTGTGTTTGGTCAGGTAAAAAGGGCGTGACCAGACCGGTATGGGCAATCCCGTTAGGTAGCTTGCATGTCAATCTCTCCTTCTTTTCTATTTATATACCCAGCACTGCTTCCGCCCTTCGTCTGTGTTTGTTTCTATTCTTTTCATCATTCAGCTTTTCTATTTTTCTGCAGGAGCTCCATCGTTAGTCTTTTCTGCTCTATCCAGTCTCCAGCGCAGCTACAGCGCCGTTCAAAGCGCAGCGTCATTCTCAGCTTGCTCTGCGTTTTCATCAGAAAGACTGTTCCGACGTCACCGCTGCACTGCAACTCTTTCACACCGGCGCCTCACAGACCATGGTTACCACGGCAACGCCTCATCTCGTGAACAGTGGGAACAATAGTATTGTGGTTTACTACATAATATCCCACCCATCGTTGGTGTTCAAACAAAGCAGAGTGTTACATTGGGAAAGGGCCGTACCTGTCAGTAAGTATTTTAAATTCATTTGGGAAGGTTTAAGATTGTGAAGAAGTTTAAATATGCTGCGTATTTGCGCATTGGGAACTTTGCATAATGACGTTTTATTAATGCCACTTTCTTACGGACAGTAGTCAGGGGTGATGATACAAGACCAGAGCCAATAAACCTATAATTTGCTTGTCCTTTCACTACCATATTCTATCGTGCTTGCTCAGAATACGTGAATCCTGAAAACATCTTGTTAATATTTAAACAAAGCCAGCAGTCACTTTATTGATCACCCTGTGGATTGGAATACAGAGGATTGTGTTAAAGATGTTAATAGACTTTCAATGTACACGTTTTAGAGCTAAGCGTTTTTGTTGAGGTAGTTCAAGCGCTGCACTTTCAGGCAGCCAGTTCCAGTGTTTGCCTTTTGGACTTACTCTGGAAGGAATACAAAAAAAAAAACATTTGTTGAGAATCGCATTTGGGAGAAAACTTAACAGTTTCGAAACACATTTGTAAAGGCATCGGATTCTATTATGGTGTTGCCGAGCTGTTGAACGTTTCTCATTACAGGTTTACTGGATTGCCAAAAAGAATGCTATCTCGAAACATCAATCTTGTCAAGCCGAAATTGCTCAGTTGGGAGAGCGTTAGACTGAAGATCTAAAGGTCCCTGGTTCGATCCCGGGTTTCGGCAAACAGCAAGACGATATTTGTTTTGTATTATTTTGAACTAAAAAAATAGAGCACATTTATTCTTCAGCGTAATTGGATGAAATAACAGCGTATCAGAGTGCCATTATCTAATGTGATTAAGAAATGCAAAAAGCATCGTCCCTGGGTGAGCTTGAACCACCAACCTTTCGGTTAACAACCGAACGCGCTAACCGATTGCGCCACAGAGACCAACCTATTAAGTCGCCAAAGCATACGGGAGTGATTAGCAAGGCGAGATGCTGCAGAACGTGATCGAGGGAGCAGAACTCAGCAGAACCTGAGATCACATCTAAGATGAAAGCAAGACGGGGCAGGAAAGTCTATGTAATCAATTATGGCAGCACAGCATGTGTCTTTTTTGTTAGATAACACCCTGGGAGACAACAGAGCAGTGTGTGTAAATAGCTACAATGGAAACCATATACTTACAACTTAATTTTGAGACAGAACTGTGGTCATGTGTAATCTGTTTTCATTATTATAATAAAGCTACAGTTCAGTGGATTATATTTGGAATCTTTGGTTCTGTCATTCACTATTTTCTCAAATAAGATGACAAATTAATAGCTCAGTTGGTTACAGTGAAAGAAACGAGCACCAGTCAGCCCGGCTAGCTCAGTCGGTAGAGGATGAGACTCTTAATCTCAGGGTCGTGGGTTCGAGCCCCACGTTGGGCGTCCTTTTAAATACAAATTGAAGATGTTTCTTCGAGACAACGGAGCAATGTCTGATTCTGTTCACATTGTATACAGTATTGCAACAAAATTACTTATTGAATAGGCGTGGGTTCAAACCCACTTCTAACAGTTCAATTTTACTTATTTTTTAAAAAGAATAAATTTCTTTATTTTACTATTAAAGATTGTTTTAAGAAAATCAACAGCTGATACCAAACTCTTGACAGCACTCAATACCATTTAATTTCCATTTTAAATCCGACTAAAATAGTGTTCCTAACACAAATTGCATTTTTGTTGTAAACAGACTACTTGTTAACGTCACTGAAAAATATTTTGTGTCCAAACATGTTATTTAACTTGATTGTTTTAATATTCCAATAACATATTACTTTGAAAAACATCTCCGTCGGCCACTAGATTGTGGTCTCAGGCTGGGATGCGGACCATTGAGAACAGTATAAACGATCTATTACTAGACGCAGCTTACAGGAGAAATGCCCTCGTTTAACATGCTAGGATGATCGACTTCGGCATTCTCCAACTGCTGTTTACATTTTCTAATACGTTATGAGGAAGAAAAATTTTTTTGTGTCCAAACATGTGTTATTTAATTTGATTGTTTTAATATTCATAACATATTACTTTGAAAAACATAATATATTTTTTAATACAGTCCTATTTGAGTATTTAAAATATGGTTATATTCAAATGCCAGCAACGGTGTGTTAATTTAACGAAGCGCCTAACGCCGCTCGGAACGTTCGCATTTTAAATCCTAACGGTCTCTGCTCAGCTGAGTGGAATGTTCACGAGCCGGTTGCCAGCAGCGTCTCCCCTCCTTCTCTGCCCCGCCCTCTCTCGCCCTCTCTCGTTGCTCCAGCTAGAGTTCAAATTTAGCTTCGTTATATTAGCGCAACTCTACTAACTTTTACAAATTAGCTTATTAGAGGCTTCGTGTTTTTAAGATGGTTCAGGTGCAGTCCGGGCAGACTGACTGGAGCATCATTACAGTATACCGCACTGCGCTCAGCTTTGTGTGGCGGCTGATACACAAAATAATGAACGACTATTAAATAAATCACATGTATTGCTTTTTAATGCTAAATATGTATCTGGTATTCTAAGTATTATCTACAATTAATAATTCAGCTCTATTCATATTCCGAATGTAATACAGTATTAAAACTATCAAACTGACCTGGAAACATGGAACACATTAATTGCGATCGATTCGATACCAATAGGATTACATAACAGCTATTTTGTATAGACAATGTCATAAACGCCGAAATGAACACGGACGGTCTTTATTAAGGCTGACTCGTTTAGATGTTCGAGAGATCTAGGTGTACTGGACAAATCTACTGGATTTTTTTCCAAATCGTAAGTGTACCGCCTGTGATAATACATTTAAAACTAAGAAAATGCAAGCCATACAACGAAAAAAAAAAAGAGTACAGTATCTTACAAGTGATTGTGCTTCAACTCATGTCATTTATGTGAGTTCTTGTCCTAGCCATTTGCAATATGATGGTAAAACTACTAGACAGTTACAATTGCACATTAATGAGCGAGCATAAAGGTTCAATTAGGAGAAAATATATTCATCCACCACTAGCTAGACATTTTGTAGATGCCAAACATTCCGTTTCAGATCTTAAATTCTGTGGCATACAAACATGTTCAAGATCGCAGTGGTGGTAATGTCACGGGTGACGAATGTGTTGATTATTATTTTATTCAGTATTATCACTTATGATTTTTGAATTTTAATTGGATTGGTTTTCCTTTTTTTGCACAATTTGTTTATTTGAATTATTGTTTTATTTTTGAGCATTAGATGCATTTTAATGTGTATTTGTTCACTTAACCATACGTCATCCACTCTCTGGTCCAGACCTCCTCTTAGGGCTCCTGTCCAGACGCATGTTTGGGCAGCCCTCTCCATAGGGTGCTGCGCTTCAGCTGAAGTCCTCAGGAGAGATCCTGATATCCTGACATAAACCACGAACGCAAAGGTTCTTGTCAGTACCTCTTTTCAAATGTCTTCAATCACCAAGTTCCGCAGTCCTCCCAGAGTGAGTCCACGAGAAAAAAAATAACAAAACGAAACTGACACTGTCCGTGCACAAAAAAAAACAACCACTCGCTGTCTAATCTCGTCCTCTTTATTTTCGTTTACTTCCCTCGGCTTCTCTCTCTTTCCTATTCCGATATCTCCTAGTTCCATGCTCCCAGTCTCTTAGTTCCTCACCCTTTTTATACCTCAAAGCCCTTCTAATTCCAGGTGTGTACAGGTACCTGCAATTGTCTGGGGCGGGACCTGAGGTCCGTGTGCACAGTGCTTGTGATATACAAAACAAAAAATACTTTAATTACGAACTCCGTTTCACCCGTGCACCAAACAAAATAGACAAATAATAATCAACACAGCAAAAAACACAGTGCAAAGCAAACAGAAAATTATGAAAAGAAAAAAAAAACGATCTAAATAAAATATTCACACAATACTAATTAATACGTGCAGAAAATAAATAAATAAACACAGGCATAGGGTCATTTTATCAAATACATACACATGTATTTATGTTTCTTTTGGTGGCAAATTAACCCAATACATTATTGCATTTTGCCACGTCATTAGATGAGAAAAGCCTCTTTGTGTCAGTGCGCATTCAGAGGAGACGCGCTGAGAGAATCCGTCTTCTGTGTCACTCAGTACTGCCAGCTTTCCCCCGTTGGTGATATATTGGTCAGCATAGCTGCTTTCCAAGTAATTGACCAGAGACGATTCCCAGCCAATACAACTGTGTTTATGCCCACGTTTCAAATAATGAAATTTCTAAAAGTAAATCGCATTGTTTTATGTTTTCTTTACTTTTAAAGCTGAGAATCAAACACACTTCCGACAACTTCATAGCCCTGCTGGCTACGAACAAGTATTGAGTCGGCTGTTTCCCATGACCCTGGTGATACCGAGTGTTTTCCTAGTATCAGCGTCGGCATTACCATGTGTTTGGCATGCTTGCTGTACACTCTAGCATTGCATAACAAGCTGGCGTAACACCTGGACTTCGTGGCGCAACGGTAGCGCATCTGACTCCAGATCAGAAGGTTGCGTGTTCAAATCACGTCGAGGTCAAAACCGCCTTTGTTTTTATTCCGCACTATTTCATTTTTTAACGTGTTTGAATTTGACTGTTTCCGTGCATTTATTTATACAATTTAGCCTATACAACATATTGATTGTATAGCGATCAAACAGATATTTATTATATTGCGATTCATTTTTATGTTTCATTTGATACAGCACAATAAACTAAAGTGAATCCAAAATTACTGTTGACCAGTCTTCATTGACACAGTTGGGTAATAAAGTCATATTAACACTTCCTTGCATGAGATAGTGAAAATGTGCGTAACCTTTCAGTCAGTATTTTAAATTCATTTGGGAAGGTTTAAGATTGTGAAGAAGTTTAAATATGTTGCGTATTTGCGCATTGGGAACTTTGCATAATGACGTTTTTATTAATGCCACTTTCTTACGGACAGTAGTCAGGGTGATGATACAAGACCAGAGCCAATAAACCTGTTATTTGCTTGTCCTTTCACTACCATATTCTATTGTGCTTGTTCAGAATACGCGTGAATCCTGAAAACATCTTGTTAATATTTAAACAAAGCCAGCAGTCACTTTATTGATCACCTGTGGTTGGAATACAGATGATTGTGTTAAAGATGTTAATAGACTTTCAATGTACACGTTTTGAAACGCATTTGTAAAGGCATCGGATTCTATTATGGTGTTGCCGAGCTGTTGAACGTTTCTCATTACAGGTTTACTGGATTGCCAAAAAGAATGCTATCTCGAAACATCAGTCTTGTCAAGCCGAAATAGCTCAGTTGGGAGAGCGTTAAACTGAAGATTTAAAGGTCCCTGGCTCGCTTTCCCGGGTTTCGGCAAACAACAAAACGATATTTGTTTTCTATTATTTTGAACTAAAAAAAACAAAGCACATTTATTCTTCATCGTAATTGGATGAAATAACAGCGTATCAGAGTGCCATTTTCTAATGTGATTAAGAAATGCAAAAAGCATCGTCCCTGGGTGGGCTTGAACCACCAACCTTTCGGTTAACAGCCGAACACGCTAACCGATTGCGCCACAGAGACCAACCTGTTAACCCACCAAAGCATACGGGAGTGATTAGCAAGGCGAGATGCTGCAGAACGTGATCGAGGGAGCAGAACTCAGCAGAACCTGAGATTACATCTAAGAAGAAAGCAAGACGGGCAGGAAAGTCTATGTAATCAATTATGGCAGCACAGCATATGTCGTTTTGTTAGATAACACCCTGGGAGACAACAGAGCAGTGTGTGTAAATAGCTACAATGGAAACCATATACTCACGACTTAATTTTGATACAGAACTGTGGTCATGTGAAATCTGTTTTCATTATGATAATAAAGCTACAGTTCAGTGGATTATATTTGAACCTTTGGTTCTGTCACTCACTATTTTCTCAAATAAGATGACAAATTAATAGCTCAGTTGGTTACAGTGAAAGAAACGAGCACCAGTCAGCCCGGCTAGCTCAGTCGGTAGAGCATGAGACTCTTAATCTCAGGGTCGTGAGTTCGAGCCCCACGTTGGCTACTTTTAAATAAAATTGAAGATGTTTCTTCGAGACAACGGAGCAATGTCTGATTCTGTTCACATTGTATACAGTATTGCAACAAAATTACTTATTGGTCATTGTCAAATAGCAATTGCTATTGTAAAATGCATGCATCGTTTATAGCTATAACGATATTGAAATAAATAATCTTACTTTTTTGGGTTGACTTCAATCCGTTTCTTTTTTTTACAATTGTCTTAACATCATTCATGTAGCAAGTTGGTATGTTCGTAATAAACCCAATCGGGCCTTGATACAATAGACAACCCTAGTCTGTACTGAAATAAATAATGCGGTTTTCTACTGTAACAAACTCAGCTTGTCAGGATTCTATAATGGTGTTTCCGAGCTGTTGAACGTTTCTCATAATAAACAGGTTTACTGGATTGACAAAAAGGCGATCGACAAAAAACCACCAACCTTTCAATTAACAGCCAAACGCGCTAACCGATTGCGCCACAGAGACCAAACTGTTAGACCGCCAAAGCATACGGGAGTGATTAGCAAGGCGAGATGCTGCAAGCGCATTGATCGAGGGAGCAACAGAGCAGTGTGTGTAAATAGCTACAATGGAAACCATATACTTACGACTTCATTTTGATACAGAACTGTGGTCATGTGTAATCTGTTTTCATTATGACAATAAAGCTACAGTTCAGTGGATTATATTTGGAATCGTTGGTTCTGTCATTCACTATTTTCTCAAATGACGACAAATTAATAGCTCAGTTGGTTAGAGTGAAAGAAACTTTCACCAGTCAGTCTGGCTAGCTCAGTCGGTAGAGCATGAGACTCTTAATCGCAGGGTCGTGGGATCGAGCCCCACGTTGGGCGTCCTTTTTAAATACAAATTGAAGATGTTTCTTCGAGACAACGGAGCAATGTCTGATTATGTTCACATTGTATACAGTATTGCAAAAAAATTACTTATTGGTCATTGTCAAATAGCAATTGCTATTGTAAAATGCATGCATCGTTTATAGCTATAACGAAATTGAAATAAAGAATCTTACTTTTTTGGGTTGGCTCAATCGTTTCTTTTTACACTTGTCTTAACATCATTCATGGAGCAACAGTTGGTATGTGCGTAATAAACCCAATCGGGCCTTGATACGAGAACCCTAGTGTGTGCTGAAATAAATAATGCGGTTTTCTACAGTAACGACTGCCGCTTGTCAGAATGGCCGAGTGGTCTAAGGCGCCAGACTCAAGGACATTGTCTTTTTATTATTATTATTATTTATTTCTTAGCAGACGCTCTTATCCAGGGCGACTTACAATTGTTACAAGATATCACATTATACATTATTTCACATTATACAGATATCACATTATTTTACATACATTACCCATTTACACAGTTGGGTTTTTTACTGGAGCAATCTAGGTAAAGTACTGCCCAAGGGCACAACAGCCCCCCCTCCCCCCCCCCTCTCCTTCTCTGCCCCGCCCTCTCGCCCTCTCGTTGCTCCAGCTAGGAGTTCAAATTTAACTTCGTTATATTAGCGCTTAATTCTTTACTAACTTTTACAAATTAGCTTATTAGGGGCTTCGCGTTTTTAAGATGGTTCAGGTGCAGTCCGGGCAGACTGACTGCAGCATCATTACAGTATACCGCACTGCGCTCAGCTTTGTGTGGCGGCTGATACACAAAATAATGAACGACTGTTAAATAAATCACATGTATTGCTTTTTAATGCTAAATATGTATCTGGTATTCTAAGTATTATCTAAATTAATAATTCAGCTCTATTCATATTCAGAATGTAATACAGTATTAAAACTATCAAACTGACTGGAAACATGGAACACGTTAATTGCGATCGATTCGATACCAATAGGATTACATAAGAGCTGTTGTGTATAGACAATGTCATAAACGCCGAAATGAACACGGACGGTCTTTATTAAGGGCTGACTCGTTTAGATGTTCGAGAGATCTAGGTGTACTGGACAAATCTACTGGATTTTTTCCAAATCGTAAGTGTACCGCCTGTGATAACACCGTGTAACAATTTTTTTTTTTTTTGTTCCTGGGTAGTAAGTGTTATTTCTTAATTGCTTATGCCTCAAAAGTATGGAAAATGGCTATTATTCCCCACAAACTTTGTTTTTGTGACCAGAACAGTGATATTTTGAAATTTACCTATTTTCCAGAACATTCCAGATAGATTCAGTGCTGAGTAAACTTGGAGTAACTTTCTAGAACTTTCCAGTAATATAAATAGTAGTATAAATACAGGGGCCTAAGCCCACCAGTTCAGTTTAGTTCCAGCTGCCTAAAAGTGGATACATATCTGCATTTTTCTGAGATGGCATCAAGAGGCTGCAAGCATCCAGCAGACGATTTTGCTATGTCTGCGCCAATTTATCAAGACAAGAGCGAAAAAGCACTCCGTGGAAGCATCTGCTAAGATGTGAGGCCTACAAAGGCATATTTCGCATGCCTGTCGAGGGGGACAAACCCTGGGCACCTCATTTCACCTGCGAGCACTGCAAAAAACTGGAGGGTAAGATGGACAATTGTTGCTCAGAATTTTATGTTATAAAATTTGTTAATTTTTTAAATTGTAAAAGTTTTTAATTTTAAATGTTTTACAATTTTTCAATGTTATTGAAAAAATATATCATATATGAAAATGTTGCGAGAATCTCTTACACATTAGTCATGGGTGAAATAAATGTATTTTTATAGGATGGTACAGGGGAAAAGAGCCATGAAGTTCGCTATCCCAAAAATTTGGGGAACCCACTGACCACTCAAGCAACTGCTACTTGCATGGTGGACCCTTCCAAACGCCGGACTGGCAAGAATGCCTGCTATCACGTATCCGGACCTTCCTTCATCCATTGCCCCGGTGCCACACTGCCAGGAGCTCCCTGTACCTACTCCTCCGAGAGAGAGCAGCCGTCTTTCGAAGAGAGCAGCAAGTCATAGAGCGAGGAAGACGTTGTAGATCCAGATGAAAATTTCAGAGGTGGAGCTGAGGAGAGAAACCCATACTACCCCAACCAAAAAGACTACTCGCTTCTAAATCTTCTGTAGTCATTTTGTATTACTTTAGTATAAATACATGTTAATTTGGATTCATATGTTTCTTTCTGACTTTATGTGAACGAAAAGACACAAATTCGCCCGTTTTCTCATTAGAAATAGGTAAATTTCAAAATATCACTGTCCTGGTCACAAAAGCAAAGTTTGTGGGGAATAATAGCCATTTTCTATACTTTTGAGGCATAAGCAATTAGGAAATAACACTTATTACCCAGGAACAAACACTGTGTTACATAGTGTAACCAATGAAACGTGATTGTCAAACTAACAAAGCAGCAAACTAATAATTAAATCACAGAGAGATTTCAATGTTTCGAGATCCCTTTATTTCGATGTGTTGAAGGTTCACTAAGTGTTTACACGACTTGTTAAATAGAAACCCATTGAAAGCCATAAACTCAGTGCCCCACATCAGCTTTTGGAAATCACTGTGGGACCTGGTTCTTATTTTGCCTCTTTTAAAATCAGGCTGTTTGTGTGTGTGTGGAGTCTGGCTTTATATTTTTGACTGTGCAAAGCCACAGGACTTGTGTGGCCCGGGCCTCCGTTTAGAGGAGCAGCGCCGCCTTCACTGGAACTATGATTTGGAGTTTCTGGATGTTTTGCTTTGCTTTTTGTACACTGGGCTGTATGTCCTCCATGAGTTCCCCATAGCTGGTAGCGTCACGTGAGTGTGTGTGTGAATAAATCCTGAGTGCCTGTGTCTGTGCCTCCCTCTGCCTCTCACCTGCCTGCCTGCCTGTCTCAACCGCTGTGAAACACACACTTCTCACACACTGGATTGAGAGAACTGACTTTTTATCTTGCTTGAAATGAAATGAAAGGAAAGTACTTCTGATTGTGCAACCATTCTTTAAATTCAATTGTATATATTAACATGGTATGCACCTCAAATAGATGGAAGATTGAGTTTGTGAGGCTTCTTTATCTAACTCAGGTTATAACTTATAATAATAAAAATGAAGTTATCTCAATTTAGGACACATTTTTTAAATGAGGAATTCATAAATTCATGAGTGAATTCTTATTTTTTATTAAGGAGCAGCACATCAGCGTTATTGAAGGCAGTTTATTCTTCATTGTCTTGCCTCCTGTGTCATCCTTGTTACCCACCTGGTCTCCTTCATTCCTTATGTGTGCAGCAGCTCCCTGGCACACATGTCTCAACACTTATGGGCCAGTTCATTCTGAACAGGCAGATTTCTAATGCCCCTCCTAGAGAGCAGGAAAGCACTGAGACTAAACATAAAACTACAGGAAGGATAATCTAACTGTACTGTGAGTCACCCAACCCTATCAAGTCCCACCTGTGTTCACAGCTCAGATCTCATAGAACTGTCTGTGACACTTATTGAAACAAGTGCAGCACTTAGAACACATATACAATAGAACTAATCCACTCTTCCATTAAACTCTGAACTTAGTGTTTGATTGAATCCCCTCTCTGTGTTTGTATAGCCTGAAACAGGCATCAGTGCCCTGCCAAGCTGCACACACTGCCATCATTCACACTGTCCACAAGAGGGAGCCAGTGCACCACTGCTGTCCATAATGTAATAACGCAATAATACGACAATTGAAATAGGCAGCAGTTACCTCCCCAGTCAGCCCAGTTCTCCCATTGTTAACACAAGGCTCCTCACATCCAGTCATCTAAACACTACAGTGTGGTCTGTGTCTAGAGGAAGGAGCTGCTCACAGTGATGCATGCTGGGAAACACTGACTCAAATATCTCATATATTCATTTCCTTTGATTCCAGTAACCAGAACGGCGTGGGCCTACTGAAGGCTTTTCTTAAGTTAAAGTGAGTACTAATCATGGGATTATGAAATAGAGCTTTTGTTAAACAAAGCAAGGACCACACCAACTAGTGTTGAATAGTTACCCACAACATAGAAGTGTTTGTTAATAAGTACACTCGTAAATGCAGCATGGTGGAAAATAAAGCTGCCTCTTTTTGGCTAGCTCATTTCAAACAAGAAAACATGACATTGTTTCCAGTTCATTCGTATGCACACACATTTACACAGACACAGCACAAGCACAAACATGAGGCTTCCAAATTAAAACACAGACACAACGAAACACCAACAGTGCTCTGCTTTTGACAACAAACCTGCACCCATCAAATGTTTGCACCATCAATACAGAATTAATAAGGTATGACATTTTACAGCTCTGAGATTCTGACAAACTTCCAACATGTGATGTTTATCGGTACCAAATGTTGAAATGTTGAGGGTTGTGTGCAATGAGACATGGTTAAGGCTGGGCGCTCGAAGGGTCGTCAGTATGGACATTTGATACCTTGGAGTAGGGGGAGTGACCTTGAAAAATTGAAATAAATGCAGATTTCCATGTCTGAGGTTGGAAATGCATGTTTTGTTTCATTTGCAGAAATGTCCCGTAGTTCATTTTGGAGTGGTATGGAAGGGGAAATACATTACCATGCTGAAAGCCTCTGCCGCAGGTTTGAAGTGATGCGGGGCACCGTGGCTTAGATGGGCAAAGCGTAACTGACGAAACTTAGAGCAGAAAATGTGTGTTTCTTGATCTCAAACAGTACGACCTAAAATGAGATTGGCCAACTACTGTAGTTTTACCTATGGATAATCCTAGCGTGCATATATTCAAGTAAATATGAAATTAGAAATAATCAGTAAATCATTTTATTAAAACAGAGACATTTTATTTGGTAACTGACGTATCATAAAATTGACATTAACAAAATAAGTCTTGTGAAATAAAAGAGGCAATTATACATGTTAAACTGCACAAAATAATGAACAGTGTCTGGTCCTCAAATGTAAGGAAACAATTGACACCACTCCCTATTCCCCCCCTCTACTAGAACCCCAAACATGACGTGCCTGACATAACCAGGTCCTGTAACTGATGTAACCACTGTGAAAAATGCATGGATGTGAACACAGCGCAAGCTGAAGCGCTCACACAGTGAAGTGTCTGCAGAGTTTGTAATGTTTTCTTGAAAGGCATATACTCCCGGGGATTCACAGGTACTGGAGCATCAATCCTTTTGAGAACAGATGAAGCAAAGGTACCACGTTACATCCTTTTGTGTCGGCCACTTCCAGCCCCTTTGCATGGATGCAAAACACTGAGGAGCTCTCTGGCAGGGCGGTATGGTTTCTTCAGCTATGCCAGGGAACACTTGCCTTCGTACATAACAATGCAGTACTCATTTACTGACAATTCAATGCTTTTGAATGGATACTTTGCCATAGCTGTTGCTTGATCCACAATGCCAAACACACTGACCACTTTCCAGTCAGGCTGAATTTCTTCCACAAATGGACCTACTGTGCTGAGCTCAAGTTCAGTGTTGCTAAGCGTTCTAGCATAGTGAATGCTGTGTGTGTTTGGGGTTTTCTTTGGACAGTTCTGTTCCCACCTGTTTGCCCATTCATCTTGTGCCTTCTTTACCACATGCTTTGTAATATAAATGATGCTCACATTTGGGCATACTTCTTTTGCCACCTTAGCAAATTCTTCTGCTGTGTTGACAACAGCATGCTTTTGCAGAATGCGCCTCAAACTGCACGCTTTATTTTACCTGCAATTCCAGCAACTGGCCCTTTGCCGTGTGCTGTGGCAAAAGCTCCAATCAGCTCGATGCAGACTACAGTGTACATTGCTCGGCATGGTAAGGGTGGACAAGATGAATCTGTTTTAAATTGGCTCGCAGCACCATCAGAAAAAAGATGTGCAAGTTAGAGATGTTGGCTGAAGTTGAGGCTTCATCAAGAATAGCCTGATTGTAGCAAACAACTGCAAATGTGTCATGTTGCCGTTCATCACTGAGCACAACATAAGTACTAACAGACTGAGCTGTGAGAACTGCTGGAAACAGAGGCACTCCTTCTGTGATCCAGGGGAGCTCACATTATTTCATTGCTGCTTTATAGGGAAGTGTTCTGAGAAATTTTCCTGAAGTATAGCTTCACATTCATTTCAATTCATCTTCAGTGTCTTGATTTGATGAAGTTGCACCTTGGCAATAAAACAGTGGCTCCGCAGAATGGTCCGCTGGGTTTGAGCTCCTCCTTGGCATCGTGTAATGTTGACTCAAGCACTTCCTTTTTATTGTTAGCCATCTATTGGTAGTAGTGTACAATTATATCTTCATTATCATTGCCTTGTATTACCTGATTGATAGAACTAGCAAGGTCTTGGCATGTGTCACACTAGCCAAGGCAGCATTTCATCTGCCAGTTGCAAAGTGACCCAATGACCAGGAGATTTCCATTGGGGATGTTTTGACAAACCTTTTTCAAACCATCTAGTAGCATCTCTGTGTTCTCATGGTAACGACAGACAGACAGGTTGAACGTGCACAGGGCGCAATGCTGCAGACTTTTTTTTGATGTTCTGATTTTTACATCAGGATATTCAGTCTTGAAGAGGCGGTGAGCTTCAAGAACCGGCATCAGGAGCACTTTTTTGTGCATTCTTTTTTTTGTGCATCCTCTCTTCTGATAGTGATGCAGTCTTTTCATCCAGGCAGCTGACGGGACACACAATCAATCTCATAGAATGCACAAACCTGACATTCTGTTTCACTAACTTCAGCTCTTTGTGTGGAAGCGTGCTTATCTACCAGAGCCAAACCAAACTTAGTTGCCAGTTTCTTTACCATGACACTTTTCTTCCTGGGGCTCTTTGGAAGTGCCCGGTTTACTCCACTTACTGCCTTCCCTAGTGACTGAGCTGAAAAGAGAACTTTTGACGGTGAGTTTGTCAAATGATTCTCATTAAGTTGTGGTTCTGGTTCATGTCATTTTGAAAGATTTCTCCTATACTTTCTCACTGTTTCTTTGCTCTTTTCTGCTTCCCTTTTCTTCCTCCCTATACTCCACTTGCATGCTCTCTGTTCCTCTGTTTCATCCCTACTCTATTCTCTTCTCACATCCTTGCATGATATGCACGCATTCTTTCTGCTGCAGGTACTCGAAGCATTTTCCAACTTTAATCTAGATAAAAGAAAAAGGAGAGCTGATTAAGCCAATTAAAATGTTGTATTTAATATATCTTTTAGAGGAATTTTTCATGTTCTTTACTTTATTTCAAATATTCACATGTTGAGACAGCTGAGCATCTAGCAACACAGACTGCATTACACCCTGTGACCACAAGAGGGAGAGAGAGAGTAATAAAATGATGGTCTTTAATCCAGAGCAGTGGTTATTAACCTGGGGTCCTCAGAGACAGTCCAGGGGGTCCACAGGAAAAAACTGGAAACTTTTCACTCAACATTAGCAATGTGCAAAATCCAAATGTTTGCTTCTTGAATGGCTTTGATTTCACAAAGTTTATGATGGATCTGTTAACCTGCTGGTCTGATTTTAATATTTTACAATTAATAATTATTTATACTGAGTAACAAAGCTACATAATCACAGCTGTGGCTAAGATGAATTGTTTGAGAGAAGGCAGAAGAGAGAGAAATAGCTGTGTTTGTACAAACTCAACACAAAGAAAACTATAAGATATTTTTTTTCCCTGAGTGGCAAAGAAACTGCATCAGTGAGAAGAGTTTAAACTTAAGAGCACTGCTTGGCTAGAAGTGGCTGCTGTGCCAAGGAAGACAATTTGCATAGAAAAGACACTTTGCATTGGCAGCACATGCTTCAGTGCTCTGGGAGTGTTTATAGCCCTGTGAGTTTAACACTTCATGATTGAGAGCTGCCCTTCATGGCAACAGAATCCATAACAACAATGACTTTTATCAGCATCTTCATCTGGGCACTTGTCATCTGCACTCAGGGTAAGAATCATTTAGAAAAACACTTTTAAAAAAAATATATTTCCTGGGACAATTCTTAATACAAGGTAAAACACGGAAATTAAAAAGAAGAAATGAAAATGTGCTGAAATGTAATGCATTTTCATTATTTAATTCACTAATTTATTATAATTGTAAATATTTTTATTTATTGTTTTCAGAATCCAGTGGACAGTATACTGTGACTCAGACTCCAGCAGTGAAATCTGTTCTCCCAGGAGACACAGTCACTCTGAGCTGTAAAGTCAGCAGTTCTGTGAGCAATTGCTACAGTAGTAATGACTGCCTAGCCTGGTACCAACAGAAACCTGGAGAAGCTCCCAAACTCCTGATCTATGGAGCAAGTAAGCTTCAGTCTGGGATCCCAACTCGTTTCAGTGGCAGTGGATCTGGGACTGACTTCACTCTGACCATCAGTGGAGTCCAGGCTGAAGATGCAGAAGATTACTACTGTCAGAGTTAC
Organism: Huso huso; assembly: GCA_036884735.1. Classification (NCBI taxonomy): domain Eukaryota; kingdom Metazoa; phylum Chordata; class Actinopteri; order Acipenseriformes; family Acipenseridae; genus Huso; species Huso huso. Next base: position 1,463,891 of record CM072693.1, on the reverse strand, counting down.
CACAGTGGTGGTGTGTTCACACAGTGCTACACACCCGTACAAAAACCTCCCTCAGCAGGATTGCACAGCGACTGCACTGCTGCAGCTGGGACCTACTGCAGGTGCTGAGGGTGAAGGCAATGAAACGGGACACGGCCTGTGGAGGAGCTCAACTGCACACAAACACACTGAGCTCAATAACAACACACAGTTACATGTAGGTATGGATTCAATATTAGTCTATTTAAACAAACTGATTTTGTTGTGACTACAGGGTCATCTAGTAATGTAGTGATGATACCATCTGTTCTAAATGTATTTAGGAATTCCTAAACATCATTCAATTATTCAAAGAATTGAAACTATGTAACTCACATTTTTTCTATCTGATTCTCATATGAAGATGTTCATGAATCATGATGCCTACACTTTTAATTAAGGATATGGAAGCTGTTAAGAAATGAATGAATGAATGCTCTGATATAAAAAGCCACAGGTCCCTTTTTCAAAGCTAAAGAAAGTGTAAATACAGCTGTACAGGATCTGCTGTGGCTCCACAACATTGAGCAGGGACTGAAGGGAGCCGGTGTGTGTGATTAAAGACACAGGAGAGGAATGAGTTGAATCCAGTCAGCCCTCAATCAGGAGCTGGGATGCAGTAGTGAGGGAGCATGGAGAATGCCATGAGGAGAGTTATTGTACAAGAACAGAGCAGCAGTGAAGAGCAGTCGTGCACAGTGGAGACCATCTTCTCTCAGTGTCAGTCCAGTATTCCAGCTCTCTAAAGGGCTCCACTGACTCCACACATCACACAGCTCACTGCAAACACAGCAGCTCTGCACACTGACACTGCACTGCTCCAACCTCACAGAGGAGAGCTCTTTTAAACCTGGATTCTGTGGCTTCACACAGTGACCACGGCTCATTTTATAGAGCCTTTCACAGCCACAACCCTTCCTTTATGAACAGCACAATATTTATGAACAGATTTTCAAAAACATTCTAAAAGTGCGCCCAGCCCTCCCCAGCACCCCCAGTGCAGCACTGCCCCTCACACTGACCCCCTGTCCCATACTGCACACTCTGGGCTTCATGAAGAGCAGCAGTGATTCAGGGGCTGCAGGACAGACATGGGGAAGAACTGGGACTGCAGAGTAACACACAGCTAGGAAATGCTGTTTGAGATTACAAATACATTAGAGAATGAGCATGTCTAGAAATGATTTGGCAAAGAGGCAATACATGAGTTTTCTACCTTTTCCTTTGCTTGTTAAATATTAGCATGATTGAAATCATGAAAACGCTTTTCGTAGAAGTTCAAGGTACATCTTGGAAAGGCCTGTGAAAGACAGGGGAAGTAGATGTTCCATTTAGAAGAGTAAGAAGCTGTCAAAATGAGAACAATGAAAAGAAAATGACAGGTCCATTACTTGTACAGCAGCAGCAACACATGGGAAGGTATAACACTAGGGTTAGGGGTAGGGCACTACACATACCGTTTAATTCTCAATAGGATTGAAATAATGACACAAACACAAACATTATTGTCAGTTTTAGACAGACACACAGATTAGACAGCAGTGATATACTGAGAGCTTTGACTGAGGTAAAAATAGAAGAAAACAGTCAAAGTGGCCCAACCCTATGAAGCCCCACTGGTGCTCATGGCTCAGATCCCATCTAACTGCCTGGGACAGGATTTGTATAAAGGAAGGTGCTTTGCATACCTGTGCCTGTCTCACTGCTCTACACAACAGCTAGAATAACTGCACTGCTCCATTGCTCAGGGTTTTTAAAGCTGACAGTTGAGCCCTTTCACAGTCACTGAGACACACAGAGAACATGGCTTCACTGGGGCTCCTCCTCTGCACACTGGCACTCTTTGCTCATGGTAAGAAATCCTCATTATTATGAATTATTATTAATATCAATGCTTCCTCAGCACACAGTGGAATGCAGTTAATGGACGAGGCTGTTGACTCGGTGGGTTGATGTTCTGTGTTTTTATTTTCAGAATCCAGCGGTCAGATTGTCCTGACTCAGAGTCCCACAGTGGAGTCTGTCTCTAGGAGGAGGGAGTGTCACTCTGAACTGCAGATCCAGTAGCTCTGGTTTTACCAGCAGTCTAGCCTGGTATCTGCAGAAACCCGGAGGAGCTCTAAACTCCTCTTCTCTTCACTGAATAGCCGAGTCTCTGAGCTCCAGCTCCATTCACTGACAACAGGTCAAGAACAAACTTCATGCTGACCATCAGTGGAGTCCAGGCTGAAGATGCAGGAGATTACTACTGTCAGCAGCACTATAGCTTCCATTCATTTGACCTCAGAGAGACACACTGCAGATATTAACACTAAACACAAGAGGGAGCCAGAGCACCACTGCTGTCCATAATGTAATAACACAGTAATAACACAATTGAAATAGGCAGCAGTTACCTCCCCAGTCAGTCCATTTCTCCCATTGTTAACACAAGGCTCCTCAAACCCAGTCATCTAAATACTACAGTGTGATCTGTGTCTGGAGGAAGGAGCTGCTCACAGTGATGCATGCTGGGAAACACTGACTCTAATATCTCAACATCTGCAACTTCCACCCCTGCCAGTGAATATTAAAGAATGTTAAAATGTCCCTTAGCAGGCCAGCATTTTAAACACAATGATTCTCCTTGCTCTCCTCTCTGAGAGTTGCTGTAAGCTGTCTGTCCCACACCCCAGTTATTCCTGCAGACTCACATCAGTGTGTGTCAGCATAGAGGTTACAGCATGTCATTCCACCAGCATGGGAAGGGATTTCTGTTGCAATTTCACAGCCCAGCAGCACAGACTGCACTATACTCTGTGACCAGAAGAGGGAGAGAGTAATTCCACAGCAATTATATTTAATATATTTTTCCGTTATAATGATACTGTAATACTTGTATCCGGGACAACAGAAATCGTACCATGGTAAAATAAATAGTACCATATAGTACCGTGGTGTAGTGTTGCATTATACTGTAGATACCAGGATACTTCTTAGAAATAAAAAGTACAATCGTATTATCATGGTGGTACTGCATTATAGTACCAGAATAGTGCATTGTACATTGATAGTATAGGATACATTGTGTTTTTCTATCATTTACTTTTAATTATGTATCCATGAATATTATAGTACTGTATTTAACTTTATGTTTTTAAGTTTAATTTAGTTTTCATTGAAAAAATGATCTTGTTTTTAAAGCAATACTTAAAAAACGTGAACATGGGTACTCCATGCTTTTTTTTAAATAATCTCTCTTTTTTCAACAATAAGTCCCTTTTGCCATTGTATAGGAGTGTTTATTTGTTTTCACCCAGTGAACCCCTTTTTGATTTCTTGTTGTTTTGTGTAGAAACCTTTTATTTGGCCATTGACTATTTATTTTGTGTTTAGGCTATTTGTTTAATTGAAGTCTTTTGTTTAACTGCAACCTTGCTATTCTGTCACAAATGCTCTTTTTTCAGGTTCAGATGGAACCCTTGTTTAGAAGAAAGGCTGATGGCAGCTCAACCTGACTGATACAAAGTAATCCATAAGCTGGTATTGCCCCAGAAGGTTCAACCATGTAAGTTCGAATTTGAATCAATGCTTATAAAAATAATGATCTTCACATTATAACTACTTTATAGGTATCCCTTTCGTGCTAATTTCATTATCTATTACAATGCATTTTTATAACTTATGGTGTGATTTGAACTTGGGTGTTATATAATGAATGTTCTAGTATACACATATCAAATACTGGCATTATTATATTTGGGAGAAAACAGTCAGTTGATATAAATGATATGTGGTCCAGTTACCATACCAGGTACCTATTGCTGTTGTTTTTCAGCTCTGATGACTGGTGCTGAACTGAGCAACCAAGAACTCCAGAAAAATCGTACCTTCTTATACTGGACCATGCAAATACACAGGTACAGTGAACTTGATAAAGGATTGTCAGTATTACCATTAAAAAATGTAGGAATAAAGCTTCTAAATTATTATCGCAATTTTCTCTGAAATTCCACACAGGAGTTGGTAGCAGTGTTTGATTTTTATAATCTTTCACAAATAATTATAAGGTAGCTGCATTTCTTAATTACAAATACACAATTTATTTATTTTTTGCAGGGGAACTAATTGGTGTTGAGTATTTGTACAATCAGTTCTCCATGACGACGGTGCCATGATTGAGAGGTTGGAGGCTGGCTCTGATCTGTCTATTGAATTGGAGGAAGATGAGGGATTTGCTGATACCGAAGGGTTTCAGGATCTAACAGTTCCTACACTGGAGACAGAGAACCTTCCTGCAGCTGTTTGTTCAATTGCTCATATCAAGCTGTGATGTAGCCTATGAGAATCACTGACACAATTCAAGGGGAATTATCTCAAATGGTAGAGCGCTTGCTTAGCATGCGAGAAGTAGCGGGATCGATGCCCGCATTCTCCAAATAGTTTTAATGTATCTGCATATTTAGTCCCAACGCATTATGGAGATACATACAGTGTGACAATTCTTTGTAACAGAGACGCCCGCCCTACATGTCTATTTTAAAGCACAGTCTCCTAATTTGTAATATTCCCCAGGCTGAAAAACTGCAGTGCACCCTCCATCGTATGCCTTCCGAGAAGCACAAAGGGAGATTTTTTTATATTTTTTAGCAGTTGAAGAGTTTGTGTTAATTGAGAATAAATATAAATGGCTTGAAGTTTGCTTTCATTTGTAATGAAATCTGTTTTTGTTTCAATTTGATTACCAATCATTGTACTGTATACTAGCTACTGTTGCATGTCTATGAGTTTGTTAATCAGCTTCCCATATGGTCTAGTGGTTAGGATTCCTGGTTTTCGCTCACGTGGCCGGGTTCGATTCCCAGTATGGGAACGTCTTTGTTATTGTCATTTTGTTACAGAACTGTGGTAATGTGTTTTCATTATGATAATAAAGCTACAGTTACTTGAAATATGAATATATATATATATATATATATATATATATATATATATATATATATATATGACTCTATTCACATCCCTTTACATTTAAATTCCTCCACAGGTTGGGTGCCTCTCAACTCAGATTAAGGTTGATACTGTATAAATGCAGAACCAATCGTTCCAGATGGATGAGACCATTCATTTTTAAATGCATGCAATTTGATTTGTGTATTGGTGTTATTTGTATTGAGGCAGGGAGGCTGCAGTTGTTTCTAAGTGACAATGAATCTGGTATAAAATTCTTAGGGTTCGTGTCATACAACTTTGTGTCATCAAAGCTGTTTCTGATGACGTCCAGTGGATTATATTTGGAATAGTTGGCTCTGTCGTTCACAGTATTTTCTCAAATAGTAAGACAAATTGTTTCCACCAGTCAGCCTGGCTAGCTCAGTCAGTAGAGCATGAGACTCTTAATCTCAGGGTCGTGGGTTTGAGCCCCACGTTGGCCGACCTTTTTAAATACAAATTGTAGATGTTTCTTCGAGGCAACGGAGCAAAGTCTGATTATGTTCACATTGTATACAGTATTGCAACAAAATTACTTATTGGTCATTGTCATATAGCAATTGCTATTGTAAAATGCATGCATCGTTTATAGCTATAACAATATTGAAATAAATAATCTTACTTTTTTGGGTTGGCTTCAATCCGGTTCTTTTTTTACAATTGTCATTACATCTTTCATGGAGCAACAGTTGGTATGTGCGTAATAAACCCAATCGGGCCTTGATACAATAGACAACACTAGTCTGTGCTGAAATAAATAAGGCAGTTTTCTACTGTAATAAACACAGCTTGTTAGGATGGCCGAGTGGTCTAAGGTGCCAGACTCAAGAACTTTGTCTTTCCAAAGAATTGTGTGTTCTGGTCTCTGAATGGAGACTTGGGTTCAAATCCCACTTCTAACAGTTTGATTTTACTTATTTTTAAAAGGAATAAACGTGTTCATTTTACTATAAAATATTTTTTCAAGGAAATCAACTGCTGATGTCAAACTCTTGTCAGCACTCAATACCATTTTAGAAGTTGATTTGCTATTTGATTGGTTTCCAAACTGTTTAGCTGTTCTTTTCCCACCCATTTCCGCGGCCAGCACAAAGCGCCAGCAAACAGAAGAGCCTCAACAAAAGAGCTGGGAGTCTAGCTGTGGGAGTCCAGCGAGGGGAGGCCTGCGCCGAAACGCTGTTGGAATAGATCCGAACCTAACAGAGCTCTGGAAGAAGCCATCTACTAGTCAGGTCTGTACCCTCCACCCCACCGCTCCCACTGTACCTATTTGTCTCACCTGCCTTGCTATGACTCTCTCACATCCCTGTTCTGTCCTCTCGTCCTCGTCCTCTGCCCTCTCTCCGCTGCTGCTCCTCCAACCCCTCTAACCTCATCCCTCTGCCTCTACCCCCCTCCCGCACACTCTCTGGTGCACTCTGGAACTGTCACTCTTCTGCTAACAAAGCTGATTTCATATCTGCCTTTGTCTCCCACCTCTCTCTCGATTTCCTTGCTCTCACTGAAACCTGGCTGAAACCTGATAACACTGTAACTCCTGCTGCCCTGTCATCTCTCTACGTCCTGTCCCATACCCTGCGTCTCACTGGACGGGGAGGTGGGACTGGTCCCCTCTCTCCCTCCTTACTCTTTTCTGTCCCCTCTGACCTCTCCTCACTGTCTGTTTATAACTTTGAATTTCATGCAGTCCAACTAACCTCTCCCTGTCAACTCCTGCTAATTGTACTGTACCGTCCCCCTGGGCCTCTCGCCCACTTTCTGGATGAACTCGACTATCCTCTCCTCCCCCCCCCCTCTGTCTACCCCAACTGTCCTGTTAGGTGACTGCAATATCCATCTCTCCAACCCCAGCCAATCTGTTGATTCCTCCCTCCTTCCTCCTTTGACTTCTGTCTCTCTCCATCCCCCTCCCACACAAAGCTGGCCTTCAACTTGACCTCACCTTCTCAGGGCCTGCTGCCCTCCACCCTCTCTGTCACCCCTTTTTGTCTCTCCCTCTCTCCCTGTTCCTCCTACCCCCACTGTCACCTCTTTGTAACCTCCGCTCTCTCTCCCCCTCTGTCCTTGCCTCCAGTGCTCTCTCTCACCTCCCTCATATCGACTCCTTCTCATAACTCTCTGTATACTCTGCTACCTCCACCCTCTTCTCCTCCCTCACCTCCTCCCTCGACTCCCTCTGTCCCCTCACCTCCTCCCTCGACTCCCTCTGTCCCCTCACCTCCCGACCTGCTCGCCCCTCCTCTCCCCAACCCTGGCTCTCCTCTCCGCTCTGCTCAGCAAGAACCACACAGCGATCTGCAGAAAAGAAATGGAAGAGAACCAATCTCCCTGCTGCCCTAGACCTCTACCGCACTCTCCTCTCCTCCTTCTCCTCTACTCTCTCCTCTGCTAAATGTACTTATTTCCAATCTGTAATCCAAGCCTCCACTAACAACCCACGTAAACTATTCTCTACTTTTTCCTCCCTCCTAAACCCTCCCCTCCTCCTCCTCCCTCCTCTATCTCCTCTCTCACTGACCTGGGAATCTCTGGCACTGCTCTGGTCTGGTTCTCCTCCTACCTCTCCAACCACACTTACAAGGTAACCTGGCGTGGAGCAACCTCCACACCTCGCCCTCCCTCAACAGGAGTCGCCCAAGGGTCAGTCTTGGGTCCTCTCTTGTTCTCTCTCTACACCCGCTCCCTGGGCCCCCTCATCGCATCTTATGGTTTCTCATACCATTTTTATCCTGATGATGTTCAGATTTTCCTCTCCTTCCCCACCTCTGACTCTACCATCCCCTCCCGTATCTCTACCTGTTTGTCTGCTATCTCCTCCTGGATGCACTTGCATCACCTCAAACTCAACCTCTCTAAATCTGACCTCCTGTTCTTTCCCTCCTCCACCTCCTCTGATCTCTCTAGCTCCGTTCCTCTGGAATCTACCACACTCTGTCCCTCCTCCTCAGCTAAGAACCTCAGAGTCACCCTGAACCCCTGCCTCTCTTATTCCCAGCACATCTACACTCTGGCACGTGCTTGCCGATTCTTCCTGAGCAACATACGAAGAATCCGACCCTTCCTCACCAACTATGCCACCCAGCTCCTGGTCCAGGCCCTGGTACTCTCCCGCCTAGACTACTGCAACTCCCTCCTGGCTGGCCTCCCTGCGTCCACCACCCGTCTGCTCCAGCTCATCCAGAACTCTGCTGCCCGTCTGGTGTTCTCTCTGCCTCGCTTCTCCCATGCAACTCCACTACTCCGCTCACTCCACTGGCTCCTGATCATCGCTCGCATCCAGTTCAAGACTCTTGTACTAGCCTACAGATGCCTTGACCAGACTGCACCCAGCTACCTCCAGACCTCATCTCCCTACACCCCCACTCGACCTCTCCGCTCCGCCTGCACTAGAAGACTGCCTCTACCTCCTCTACGCTCCCCTGCCTCCAGAGCCCGCTCCTTCTCCATCCTTGCTCCGCAGTGGTGGAATGACCTTCCTACAGATGTCAGGACTGCCCAGTCCCTGACCACATTCCGACGCCTCCTTAAGACTCACCTCTTCAGACAGCACCTGTAGAACTCCTCTGTTTTTCCCCTGGGACACTATCACCCTTCCTTAAATGCGCTTTACTTGCTCTTATCTGCTCCCTATTTTACTGCATCTAATCCTGTACTTTAGAGTACTCTAATCTGTCAAGTGTTATTTCATCTGTAGTATTTTGTATTTAATTATATCCTGATGTAACTATCACTGACACTGTTATCTGCTCCGTTACTGAATTGTATTTTGTCACAATTGTACTTGCTAGAACCAAAGTCATTGTATTTATCTTGCTCTTAATTGTATTAATACTTGTACTGTGATTCTAGAAATGTATTTGTTTATGACTGTAAATCGCCCTGGATAAGGGCGTCTGCTAAGAAATAAATAATAATAATAATAATAATAATAATAATAATAATAATAATAATAATAATATTTGTTGGAAAACGGTCTGGAACTGATGTAAAGTATTTTTTTTAATACAGTGCTATTTAAGTATTTAAAAAAATGTTTTTCTTCAAAATTAAAATGCCAGCAACTTTTAAATCCTAACGGTCTCTGCTCAGCGGAGTGGAATGTTCACGAGTCGGTTGCCTAGCAGCGTCTCCCCTCCTTCTGCCCCGCCCTCTCGCCCTCTCTCGTTGCTCCAGCTAGGAGTTCAAATTTAACCGTTATATTAGCGCAATTCTTTACTAACTTTTACAAATTAGCTTATTAGGGGCTTCGTGTTTTTAAGATGGTTCAGGTGCAGTCCGGACAGACTGACTGGAGCATCATTACAGTGCTACCGCGACTGCGCTCAGCTTTGTGTGGCGGCTGATACAAAATAATGAACGACTGTTTAATGCTAAATATGTATCTGGTATTCTAAGTATTATCTACAATTAATAATCCAGCTATATTCATATTCAGAATGTAATACAGTATTAAGACAGGGTCCAGTATTAGAAATAAATAAACACGCTTTAAGAGAAACAGCAGTGATGTTTATTGACCATTCCCATCCATTCTCTATATGTTTCTACATTGTGGTTACACAGGGACAAGGGACTCGGTGATGTTAAAAAAAGACTAGAGCCCACATTTAACCAATAAGAAAGGAAGGGGGGAGAAATGCATTGCCTGTGTGCCGTACCTTACACTTCTCTATTAAATGTCATTTGCCATGTGTCTGCCCAGTTCTGAATGCTGTCTAGAATCACCTCCTGATGACTTCTGTAGACATAGCGATCTCATGGCAATTTGAGAACTCTAGAACTCTAATTGTTATCACCCACCAGGAGCCCCCGGATTGGTGACCGTCTTCACTATACAGTTTATTATTTGGGCTGCAACCCATTATTATTGTTACCTCCATGGTTTACACATTGCTGTGTATTGCCAGAGTTTTATCGTTTGGTCGCCAGACCGGGATTATAAATAAAAGAGCCCTTTTCCAAACCTGTTCTCACTCAGCAGCCACTTTGCCACAGTCCCACCACTCATTTTTTTGGACTAGCTGTAGGAGTTCAAAGCTTTAGTTATTTTAAAACAAAACCAGACTATAAGGTGTTTTTGTAAGATAACTACAACATGATTACAACAGGTTCCACTGAGATATGATCCCGGATCACTGGATTCAGAGTCCAGAGTGCTAACCATTACACCATGGAACCAACCATACAGGTTCTCCATTGCAGGGAATCTCATCAATTTTGCTTTTATTTGAAACGGTTTCAATGTATTAGGGCTGGAGCTGTCCTATGGAACAGGTACTGAAACCACATCCGTTCATCTTCCAGGGACAGGTTTCCTGTGAGCCATTGTTTAAACTGCAAGCAAATGTGCATAATGACGCTCTTAAAAACAGGTTAGAGGCTTCTATACCTGTCCTGTTCTGTGAAAAACAGGGAGTGTTCCACGCTATGGAGCCGACTGGAAAAGGAGTGCATGTATTAAAACAATCTGGAAGCAACTGGTTTAACTTGCTGGGGTGACTAAACTGTTATTAGGTGATTGAGTCACACAAAGTGGCTCAAAGGACAATATAAACCAATTAGAGTCTCTCAGCCAATTAAAACACTGAATTCATGAAGATGCCAATACATCTTTTAGGGGAATTTTTCTGATATTTACTCTTTGAAAATATTCATGGTAAGTTGAGTCAGCCGAGCCTGTCTCTTATGGCATGAGAATATCTCCACAACCTTAAAATGAGAAAACAAAAACAGCACAACCTGCACTACACTCTGTGACCACAAGAGGGAGAGAGCGAGTAATAAAATTATGCTCTTTAATCCAAAGCAGTGGTTCTTAACCTGGGGTCCTCAGAGACAGTCCAGGGGGTCCACAGGAAAAAAAACTGGAAAATTTTCACTCAACATGAGCAATGTGTAAAATCAAAATGTTTGCTGCTTGAATGGATTTGATTTCACAAAGTTTATGATGGCTCTGTTAAACTGCAGCTCTGATTTTAATATTTGACAATTAATAATTATTTATAGTGTGTAACAAAGCTGCATAATCACAGCTGTGGCTAAGATGAATTGTTTGAGAGAAGGGAGAAGAGAGAGAAATAGCTGTGTTTGTACAAACAAAAAAACTATAGGCTATTTTTTTCAGAGTGGCAAAGAAACTGCATCAGCTGAAAATGAGTTTAATCTTAAGAGCACTGCTTGTCTAGAAGTGGCTGCTGTGCCAAGGAAGACAATTTGCATAGAAAAGACACGTTGCATTGGCAGCACATGCTTCAGTGCTCTGGGAGTGTTTATAGCCCTGTGAGTTTAACACTTCATGATTGAGAGCTGCCCTTCATGGCAACAGAATCCACAACAACAATGACTTTTATCAGCATCTTCATCTGGGCACTTGTCATCTGCACTCAGGGTAAGAATCATTTAGAAAAACACTTTAAAAAAAAAAAATCTATTCATGGGAGAATTCTAAATATAGAGTATAAGTGTTGTAATTAAACAATTGTAACTGAAAAAGGCTTGACATTTAATATGTGTTTTCATAATTCAATTTACTTATTATAATTTTCCACATTATTTATTATTTACAGAATCCAGTGGACAGATTACTGTGACTCAGACTCCAGCAGTGAAATCTGTTCTCCCAGGAGACACAGTCACTCTGAGCTGTAAAACCAGCACCGCAGTGTACACTTCTAGCAATTACCACTACCTAGCCTGGTACCAACAGAAACCTGGAGAAGCTCCCAAACTCCTGATCTATAGGGCAAGTACCCTTGAGTCTGGGATCCCAACTCGTTTCAGTGGCAGTGGATCTGGGACTGACTTCACTCTGACCATCAGTGGAGTCCAGGCTGAAGATGCAGGAGATTACTACTGTCAGAGTTTCCACTACCCCAGCAGTAGATATGTGTTCACACAGTGCTACACACCCGTACAAAAACCTCCCTCAGCTGGACTGCACAGTGACTGCACTGCTGCAGCTGGGACCTACTGCAGGTGCTGAGGGTGAAGGCAATGAAACGGGAACCGGCCTGTGGAGGAGCTCAGCTGCACACAAACACACTGAGCTCAATAACAAGGGCTTAAAATAAAAGACAAGATTAATCTGGTAAATATTTTGATTATTCATGTATTCTAATACATTACAGAGGCTGAAGGGCTGTCATTAGATTTATATTTACTAATTTAGTTTCAAATGAAAATGAAAATATAATTCTTGATTTATCTACAGGAAGGAAAAGATAAAGGTGAACATTGTTAATTTTCTGATACTTAAATACAAACTGAAAATAAACTGAATCAGACACTTTACTCCTCTTAAAGGAAATAAATACATATATCCATGCATTCATACATACATACATAGCATATTACAAGCCAACACATTTCTATTGCATTTTAAAGCAATCTATGGTTTAAAACACATATTAACGTATTTCAATATTAATATACAAGATTTTTTTTTATTTCTTTACATGTCTTCAAAGCAATTTAATATATTTCTAATTGAAACTATAAAAGAAATAAATATAGTGAAATAAATATGAATAAAAATCTATTTCTATAAAGTGTATCAGTAATGCTACAAAATTTAAACCTCACGCTGAAAGTTCAAGCATTTCATTCATTTGTATTTTGTGCGTTGATGCTCAGAAAAGTGTTGATAGTGTGTAACATGGAGATGCTCACAAACGCATTGTTAATTCACCATTGTGCAATTTAAAGAACTATATTAAGGGTGGGGTTTGTTTCTTGTTTCAATTTGCAGATCGTTGATGGTTAGATAATTCATTGTAAATTTCACTTCATTAAGTGTATGTTTGTGGTAATGAGCTGGCTGTTTAACAATACCTGTATCTAATCATCTTCATCAATTGATTAATACCTATTAAGGATTGTTTGGGTTACAAATTGTAACTTCTTTGCCAATCATTGATGTTGGGATATCTGATTGAAAACTTTACTTGATGAAGTGTATGTCTGGGATAATGAATTGTCTGCTTAACAAACCTGTGTTTAATCATGTTCACTAATTGGTAAGAACGATATTAAGGGCTGGGTTTGCTTTGTTTCTTTTAAACACTGAGGATGGCTCTTTTGAGTCGAAACATGTCTGTTTCAAGTTTTGGTCTCTGTTTTTAAATAAATGTAGAATGTTTGAAATGTCACAATGGTGCATTAACCAGTTTTGTTTTCCTGCTATAAAGTGTAGCATTGACAGGAACACACCCAGATGTTTAGCTTTGGAAGCTGCTGTATGTGCAAGGACTTGGCACTATCAGTGTGAAGCTCTGTGTGGAATGCATGCTTTCACAGGCTGATACAACCAATGCATCTCATTGAAAGAGGAAGAAACCATTCTGACTTCATTGTCAACCATACAGGACATTGTCAGTCAACGAGCAGACTGGGGTAACAGAGTGATATACTGTAAGCAAGGAACTAGTCAAGTCTTGTGAGGCTTTTGTCTGCTCCTTGTCTGGTAAAGCAGGAGATGATGTTGAATGGGGTTACAGATTGATCTGCAGCAGAAAATGATGCATGCAGCTCTCCGACATCCCCTGCCTGCGCGCACTGCTGTGTTTTGTGTTGTGTGTTGTTTTCAGAGCGGTCGTTGTTTATATTTGTATTTATTTGTAATGATTGCAATGTTAAATCAATCATTTTTCACAGGTATTTATTGTACCGCGCACTTTAGTGTGCTTCTGGTGCTGAACGTTTACTGCTGTGTATTAATCTGCTGCTAACATTCCATTTCTTTTTATCTGCAATGAAATAAAAGATTCTTCTTTAATTGGAAGAGGCCGTGTTTCTGATCCCATCCTTGATTTGCTTTCAGAATAAAATAACCTGTAACTGTTTTATTTGTCCAGTGTCTTACGCACTAATCTGGCGCAGACCGACTCCAAATGTGATTATGTATTTCAATTCTGCGTAAGCCCTGCCTAGCGGGTGTTACAGTTACATAAAAGGACTCTATAGAGTCCTAATGCAAAAAGAAAGAGCAAAAAGCAAGTTGGGAAAGGGGAGGAGGGTGTCAGTAAATCTCCAGAGTGCTCTGAGGTTTAAACACAAAACACACAGCTGATAGGAAAGAGGAAACACTCTCTGAGCCTCCAGCTCAATACAGCAAATCATGGAATAAAGAGATTCAGTGACAGCTAACACAGGAGCTGCTCTGTGTTCAAGTGAATAAAGTGCACTCATTAATGTGACCTCCGAGAGACACACTGCAGATATTAACACTGACCACAAGAGGGAGCCAGAGCACCACTAACACCAACCCCCTCCCTCCTCCAGCCCTTCCCCAGTGCAGTAAGAAGAATCCTGTGTGTATTCCTGCTGTCTGCTTCTCTCGGCCCCCCTCTCTCCTGTAGAATCTACACCAGCCCTGTTGAACAGAGCCCAGTGGCACACAAGCCTTTATCAGAGCACTGCCACTCCCCACACTAGATCAGTCTCTCACTGTTTCTAAATGACATGTGGGATTGGACACTGCACAGGACACTGGAGTGTTAGAGTGGCAATCAGATGAAGCATTAGCCTGGAGACGTGTCAGAAACATCAAACAGAGCTCTGCAAAGCAGCACAGACTGCAGATATTAACACTGACCACAAGAGGGAGCCAGAGCACCACTGCTCTTCATAATCATTCAATCAATCAATCAATTTTTATTTTATATAGCACCTTTCATAGTGGACCACCATCACAAAGCGCTTTTCAAGACAGTGAGAAACAATGCATAATACATTAAATACAGTGAAATACAGGGCATAGTACATTAAATACAAACAGGAAAAAACAATGCAAATACATTAAATACAAGCATATTACATTAAATACAAGACTAGGATGTGATTTCTAACCCTTTGCAGTCCATTTATTGTGCGGCTGTCAGGCTGGTCAGGTCCAATTAATTTTTATGAACAAAATAAAATTTCAGACCACGTGCAGTTTAAATTGAAATAAAGTGACTTTATTTGCTTAAAACAAGGAATAAAGCAGTGCAAATCCAAAGGGTACCCTATACAAAGACACCAGTAGCAAAATTTTGAAAAAAGTTTTTATTATTTTTTTATATATATATATCAGGCGAACATTGAAAAAAAAGTAACAAAATTTCACAAAATTTTTGTTTCTGCTTGATTATAGTACCTTTAGAATAATCAGACAGGTGCAGCACTTTTTACAAATCAATTACACACTATTGCCAAACAAAAAAACAAAAAAAAAATAACTAAAAACAATTTTTCATCAATTTTATAACTATTTATATCAGGCGAGGTCTGCAAACAAAAAAGCATTTACACTGACAGAAATGATCTGTATGTGTCCATGGTATGGTACCTTTCAAAGCAGTCACCTGGGTGCAACCCTGGCTGCCTTGAGCAGGTTCTGCAGAACCATAGTCTCTCTCCTCCCCCCCTTTTGTCTTTCTGTCACTGCACAGTCTTTGGTGCTCTTTCCTTCATTTTTTGCGATGAAATGTGGCTTTTCATTCAGTCTTTCCTCTCTGTCTGTGGATGATGGACGATCATGTTTTCTGGAGCCAGGGTTGCGCACATTTCCCACCAGTTGTACCAGTAAGTCCTTTCTGAAGGTTTTATGGCGAACAGGTAGCTGTCCTGATTCCACCTTCATCAAATTGAACAGGATAGCACTGTTCACAATTGCTACTTCCAGCAGCCAAAAGAACATCTTCCTCCACCACTTCAGAGATTTCCTTGTAAAAAGCATAGCTGGCACAGTAGTGATCCGCCCGGTCCACTGCACCCATCTTGCTGGTGTAATCGCAGATCAATGACGGCTTCTCCAGCTCTTGAATTTCTCCTCGCTTGATGGTGCGCGTTGTACCTTCTCACAGTCACTGCCATGGAAGGTGCTCAACATGAGCACTAGCCGTTTGTCCTTCCATCCTAGCACCATGACATTGTTGTCCTTGCTGAATGAAACCGACTCATTTTTTTTCAGTTTGAGGCCTTGCTTCACTGGTGCTGGCAATCCTCTTCTATTGGCCATTACTGTTCCAGTAAGATGGATTTTTGATTTTGAGCAGTTCCATGGCCGGGTCGTAACCTGTGTAAAACCTGTCTGTAAACAAATGAAAGCCATGTCCATTTGTTGTCTGCAGCAATGTTTCACACAGGTGAAGAACAATCCTTGATGAAAACGGCATGTCTGGTCTCAGCAGGGAGTCTGTTGTTGGGCTGCCAAAGTAAGGAACAATAGCAGAGACATAACCAGTTTCACAGTCAGCTAAAACAAACACACGCATCCCCCACTTGGTAGGCTTCTGAGGATTGTAGCATTTGAAGATAATCCTTCCTTTTGAAGCCAACGGTGCTCTCATCTATGCAAATGTCTCTGCCTGGAATGAATAGCTCACGGCATTTTGCGTCTATGTAGCTGACCACATTCCTCACCTTTTGTCCTCTGCTAACAAAAGCAGTCTGAGGCACCTGGGTGGGGGAGGGGAAAGGTGCAGCATCCAAAAAAAGATCTGCAAGAAACGCGATCTCTTGAATACATCTTTGAAAACGGCATTCTGTCGGGCCATTCCTCAGAGAAATATTCTTTTATGTCTGTTTTTACATTCAGTCCCATGTTCAGCACAACACCAAAAAAAAATGCCTTCATCTCAGGTAATGTAACAGGCTTCCAGGTGTTCCAAATAGAATTGTGACGCCTGCTGTCCTGTTAGCTTTTACGCTCGCATGTCTATTCGTCTCATTCACAATTTCAGTAAACAAAATGTCAGTAAAAAAGTTGAAAAAACCCAGTGCAGTTCTCAAAGTATTACTACCTTGAAATCCCTTATTTCTCACAGTAAAAGGGATTTTTGGAAAGCATCTGCCCCTACAGATCTTTGCGTCTCCATCGCCCCTCGGTTTTGTGCCTGGTTCTTGGTCACTTTCCTCCCGATTCCTGAGATTCATCAGAGTCCTCAGTAAGAGAAAATGTACTTCCTCGTCACTAGATTCTTCAAAATCATCCTCCAAACTGCTTTCATCTGTACTTTCTTCTTGCTCCATCATCTGAGCAAGCTCTTCAGGCTGCATTGCTTTTCTCTGTCTCCTCTGCGCCATTATCACTTTGTGCGTCTTTTCTCCATCTGTTCAATTCGGCTTTGTTCAGCCTGTATATAGTCTATTCGGCTGTCTCCGCCTTCTTTCCGATCAAAGACGATTAGGGAACGCCTTGTCTCGGTTTTTTCCGGCTTATTATTATTATTATTATTTATTTCTTAGCAGACGCCCTTATCCAGGGCGACTTACAATCGTAAGCAAATACATTTCAAGTGTTACAATACAAGTAATACAATAAGAGCAAGAAATACAATAACTTTTGTTCAAGTAAAGTATAAGTGTGACAAACCACAATTCAATAATACAGCAGATAATAGTGATAGTTACATCAGGGTATGATTAAATACAAAGTACTACAGGTTAAACACTTGGCAGATTACAGTATTCTGAAGTACAGGATTAAATGCAGTAAAATAGAGGGCAGATAAGAGCAAAATAAAGCACATTTACATGAAGGGTGATAGTGTCCCAGGATAGAAACAGAGGCTGTGTTAGATCATGGTTTTCGGCAATGTCTGACTGAGTCCGACAATGGACTGGAATGGAATTTTCGCGATGTCGGACCAGGTCTGACATAGGACCACAAAGGGCTAAACATTGTGGATGTGTGTGTCATACAGAATTATACGAATAAGATGGAGTGAAAAACCTGAAATAGCAATTTAGACAACAATTAATAACAGATATCAGGCTTGAAGAGCATTGAAAGCCAGAGAGAACATGGGGATGAATAATGTAATAACACAGTAAAAAGACAATTGAAATAGGCAGCAGTTACCTCCCCAGTTCTCCCATTGTTAACACAAGGCTCCTCACACCCAGTCATCTAAACACAACAGCATGGGAAGGGATTTTACTGCAATTCCACAAACAATCAGCACAGATTGCACTACACTCTGTGACCACAAGAGGGAGAGAGAGAATAATAAAATGATGCTCTTTAATCCAGAGCTGTCGTTCTTAACCTGGGGTCCTCAGAGACAGTCCAGGGGGTCCACAGGAAAAAACTGGAAACTTTTCACTCAACATTAGCAATGTGCAAAATCAAAATGTTTGCTTCCTGAATGGATTTGATTTCACAAAGTTTATGATGGATCTGTTAACCTGCAGCTCTGATTTTAATATTTTACAATTAATAATTATTTATACTGTGTAACAAAGCTACATAATCACAGCTGTGGCTAAGATGAATTGTTTGAGAGAAGGGAGAAGAGAGAGAAATAGCTGTGTTTGTACAAACTCAACATAAACTAAACTATAAGCTATTATTTTTCTTTTTGATTGAAAGATAACTTTTTTTCTGTTTTTTTCTGAAAGCAGAAAAACTGCATCAGCTGAAAATGAGTTTAAACTTAAGAGCACTGCTTGGCTAGAAGTGGCTGTTGTGCCAAGGAAGACAATTTGCATAGAAAAGACACTTTGCATTGGCAGCACATGCTTCAGTGCTCTGGGAGTGTTTATAGCCCTGTGAGTTTAACACTTCATGATTGAGAGCTGCCCTTCATGGCAACAATATCCACAACAACAATGACTTTTATCAGCATCTTCATCTGGGCACTTGTCATCTGCACTCAGGGTAAGAATCATTTAGAAAAACATTTTAAAAAAAAATATCTAATTCTGAGAGAATTTTTAATACATACATAACTTTTAAAAGTAAAGCAGGGCAAAATAAAAACAGTTTGAAATGTGTTTTTGTTGTTTAAATCAACAGTGTAATATAATTGTCTATGTTATCATTTATTATTTACAGAATCCAGTGGACAGTATACTGTGACTCAGACTCCAGCAGTGAAATCTGTTCTCCCAGGAGACACAGTCGCTCTGAGCTGTAAAGTCAGCAGCGCAGTGTACAGCGATAGCTCTGGCAACTACCTAGCCTGGTACCAACAGAAACCTGGAGAAGCTCCCAAACTCCTGATCTATAGGGCAAGTACCCTTCAGTCTGGGATCCCAACTCGTTTCAGTGGCAGTGGATCTGGGACTGACTTCACTTTGACCATCAGTGGAGTCCAGGCTGAAGATGCAGGAGATTACTACTGTCAGAGTGCACACTACCCCAGCAGTAGCTGGGTGTTCACACAGTGCTACACACCCGTACAAAAACCTCCCTCAGCAGGACTGCAGGTGAACATTGTTCAATTTCTGATACTTAAATACAGCCTGAAAATAAAGTAAACCAAACATTTTACTTCTCTTTCAGTAAATGTATATATATAAATAAATTGCATATTTCACTTCAAATTGTATTATTTTCTTTTTTCATTTTAATGATTTTAATGATTCCATCATCAACACATTCTATATACAAACAGAATGATGTTTATTTTTTAAAACAATTGAACTGTATGCATATTGAGATTGATTTATTTATGATCCACTGGACAACATATTAAAAAAGAAGTCCAGCAAACAGCAAAGCCCAGTATTGCAGTGATGTGTAGTTACACTGTCTGACTCTGTGGAGTCCAGCTAGATATTTTTCATTGTGTCAATCTGATGTGTTTTAATGTATTTTCAAAACTAATATTAAAAATAAATGAATAACATCGAACTTTAACATATTGTTAAGATGTAAATCAAGACACAAATTACTGTTAATTACAATGAACAAACCATGTCTTCTTTTGAAATAGAATTTTACACTTCATTCTTAATTACTGAAAAAACATGTTAATACTAGATTGATATACCTCAGATTATAACTTATTATAATAAAAAATAATGTAGCTAAATTTAAGTAAAAATAAATAAAAGAGGAATTCATACATTTCTGAGTGAATTCATTTGTTTTATTAAGGAGCAGCACATCAGCGTTATTGAAGGCAGTTTATTCTTCATTGTCTTGCCTCCTGTGTCATCCTTGTTACCCACCTGGTCTCCTTCATTCCTTATGTGTGTGCAGCAGCCCCTGGCACACATGTCTCAACATTCTTATGGGCCAGTTCATTCTGAACAGGCAGATTTCTAATGCCCTCCTAGAGAGCAGGAAAGCACTGAGAGGCTAAACATGAAACTACAGGAAGGATAATCTAACTGTACTGTGAGTCACCCAACCCTATCAAGTCCCACCTGTGTTCACAGCTCAGATCTCATAGAACTGTCTGTGACACTTATTGAAACAGAAGTGCAGCGCTTAGAACACAAATACAAATAGAACTAATCCACTCTTCTATTAAACTGTGAACTTAGTGTTTGATTGAATCCCTCTCTGTGTTTGTATAGCCTGGAAACAGGCATCAGTGCCCTGCCAAGCTGCACACACTGCCAT
>CM072693.1:1321370-1443065 GCA_036884735.1 Huso huso | reverse complement strand
ACACAGTATTGCTACCCATGCTGCCACATGTCATGAGAGTAGAATGCAGCACCATCACAGTAGCCAGTTACTGTAGGTGGAACTGCAAGAGGAAGAGCAATTGTCACGCAATGGACTGGATTTGTTAGAAAAGGTAATTGTAGAACAAATAGTCCAGGCACTTTACTGGATGTCTTTTGAGAACGGTCGACTACAGCAGGATGAGTAAAGGGTGTATTCTCTGGCACTATATTCAGTAAGTAGGTCAGGGCAGAATGTGTTCTGGGTGTCTGGAGGAGTTACCTGAAAGAGCAAGGTTTGTAGGATTCAACCCAAAGTCAAACAGCAAGCAACACATCCACAGGAAGCAAGTGTTTTCAAAGGGCAATTGGATGGTTGAACAGGTGGGATGTTACCTTTTGCTTCACATTGGGGTCCTCAAATGGCACCTGGAGAGTGTGGGTCTTAGATCCATTGGGAAAAGACATGTTCCTGGACATTATAACCTTTTAGGTTGGCTTCTGGCACAGTTAACGTCTCTGGTCCAACTATAATTTTGACCAGCTCCACATCAGGCAGGAATGTCCCCGAGGTCACATTGAACACTCTGGCTTTAGGAACAGTGTCGAAATTAAAGCATGCAGTTAAAATGAAACACTGCAACAACCTTTGATTTACTGCATGTGGGACAAGTTCTACATACTGTTTATGACAACTGTGGCCGAGGCATGAAAGGAGTGGTTATTGGATGAAGTACTGTGTACTTGGTCTTCAGGCCCATCTTGCCAGGTATGCTCCAGCATTGGTTCAATAGAGTAAGAGATCACATAGGTGTTGTCCAATACATGGCTCTGAAAGCACAGAAGCATCTTAGGAGGAAAGCTTTAAATGAAAAGGATTTAAAAGTCGTTGAACCTACATACCTTGTAATATCCACCATCAGCTCCCACAGGAATTTTACAGTGATTAGCTGGGGACCTACATCCAGTTTATAATCTCGATTATGAATCGCTTGCTGGGTCAAGCTTGCGGCTATCAACTCCCATTTGAACATCAAGGTAGTAATTTGTGTGTCAGAACAAGAGGAGGTAGAACACGGGGAACATTCCATGTAATCATCTGTTCTGTGAAGGCTGTTCCATCTGACAGAAAGGGAACACCATAGACTTGGTATAGAAAAAAAATTCACACTTCAACCTAGAACAGTTCTTGAGCACCGTTGCCTCCATAAGCTTAATACTCACCAGTAGGACATGTAACTGCAGTGTCCACCATCATGACCATCCATCTTTTAGCTTATAAAAAGGTGGTTGATCTTAGCACAGCCATTGGTACAGTCTGGATCTGTTGGAGGAGAGGGAACTTTTACTAAAAATAAAAGCAAGACCAAATTCCACCCATAGTCTGGATATATACTGTACCAGACAACAATGAAGTCTAGACTACTTACCACCTGAGGCTGGCTTTCTGTGGAGTTGTATGCAGCTCTAACCAGAATTCTAGTTAGTGTAGTGTTTATGCCATAGCCATTTTGTCATAGCCTGAGCAACAGTCATGGT
The DNA here is from genome assembly GCA_036884735.1 of Huso huso. Taxonomy (NCBI): domain Eukaryota; kingdom Metazoa; phylum Chordata; class Actinopteri; order Acipenseriformes; family Acipenseridae; genus Huso; species Huso huso. The sequence continues at coordinate 1,441,527 of CM072693.1, read as the reverse complement.
TGTCTTTCTATTTGCTGGGAGATGGAACAATTTTCCAGATGCTGTTGTCAGCAGCAGTTGCCTAGCAGAAGAAAATCTCATTAGATTAGGGGAGTTTGAACACAAAGCATCCCCAGTCTAAAGGATTGGTCATAACGGATGTCATGTTTAATAAACAGGAACTAAAACTGAAAGTTGAAAAGTTTAATGACACATCACTGAAACTGTTCTAGGTTCAGCGGACATCTAAGGGAACGGAGTAAATCCTCAAATACAACTGCGCATTTAAAGCCTATGTAAAGCATGTTGTCTGGATCCGATACAGGCAGAGTTGACAGCCAATCATTTGTACTGGACCTGGCACATCAGTGTACCAAACTTTAGGACAATACCTGAAATTGCACCTATGCAGCAGACTTCAAAAAGGTAAAATCAGGACACATTTAGCATGAAGGGTTTATAACCCTGCACATATGAAGCCACTATCTCAGTGGTTGAAATACAAGGCTTACACAAACCGACAAGAAAGGGTTAACTTCTTCAATCAAATTTTACCAAAGCAATCACAGAATACATACATGCAAAGCTAATGCCTTAAATGTCACAATTTCCAATATGGTCACCCTCTTTGGGAGACAGGTTAAAGTTAAGGGGCTGTTAGATTTTGCTTCCTCTAGATGACAGTAGAGACCCTGCAATAGGAAAGACCAAGGGGATGTGAATGAAGCAAATGCAAAGTCACATGATTCTACCTCAGGGTATGCAAGGGACCAATCAGGATCATCTTGAACAAAGTTTGGCTCAATAAGTGGCACACCTCTTCTCACAGAAACCTAAAGAGAATTCATTAGTCATGAGTGAAGCACTTCTGCAGTGACAATTAAATACCCAATAAACCCAACAAGTTATACTGAACAGCATTATCACATCCCAACAGCCTTTACCTCCATGTAGTTTCTTTCACACAGAATCTCCCCTCTGCCCATGGAGAATAGTGGCATGTCATGCCTGAACATAGGAGGAAGCTGAAGTCATAGCACTGTTTGAGAAGACACTGATTTGTACTGTCAGCTTGTAGGTCTCATCATTCTGGAAACAAAGGCTAAAGTTAGTCCCAGCATGTCACCATTAGAAATAAGTTAACAAGAAATAAATGATGACTCACTGTGTTCTGAGCAAAGCAGCTCAGCACAGAAGCAAGGAACTTTGGCATTTCCCAAGAAGTCAACAGTTAGGCTATATCCACACTGTGCGACCCAGTCTTGGAGAGAGGGTCAAAGCCCCTTTATTGTCTATGGAAAAGAAATTGGATGGCCTTTTAAAGAAACTGTACAGATGATCAAAGCAAGGTAGAGGAGATAAACAAAGTTAACACCCGCACCGCCCCATTCCATCTACTTATTGAAATTTTAAAACTATATTAGTAGAATTAGATTTTATTCGAACAGTGGGTTCCGAGTAAATAATTCTAATTCTCGCACTTGCGTCAACAAATCTGGGTAAGGTTGTAGTAGCACAGGTCTATTATTTAGTGTGATCAGCAACATGCTTTTAAAGCTAACGCAAGAGTTTCATATCCTGCATTTAAAAAACAAAGTTCTGGTTGATGCCATACAGCGCAGGAGTGCTCTGTACTTAATTCAGGTTATTACATTACGAGTAAAACAGGCTTTAGACATCAAAAAAGCTTTCCATTCAAGAAAATGATCACTCACCAATCACATTGATACGAAAATACTTTCCAACAAAGACTTCTCCAACATCATCATCATAACACCCCCTTGACATTCTGTCCTCACCGAGCCTGCAAAAAGACAACGATACTTGAAAACACACAACCGGCAAATAAAACAGGAAGCTGAAAGAACAGATGAAAGCGGCCGTTATCGTACCTAGAGGGCACAAATTTGGACCAAATCCCAGTGACTAACACTGCTAACAGCAATGTTATTCTGCATTAGAAATAAAAGACGCACGTGAGAAACACACAATAAAATGAACGTTTCTCAAGTAGAGAAAAGATCAACAATTACCCAAATCTAAGACAACACGGCATCATTAAATCCAAGGTAACCCGACCGTGAACTTCTTTCACCGTTATAAAGACACAATAAAAAACAAAACCGCCAGTAGCTGAGTTTGGTGTTCCTTAGTGCGCAATGGGTTTATAAAGAGGTTCAGGTGCTAATGGGAGCTAATTAGCTGCAATTGATGCACGCACCTCTTTCATATTAGTCCTCTAATTGTCAGTCAGTACGTTAATTAAAATAAATAATAATAATAATAATAATAATAATAATAATAATAATAATAATAATAATAATAATAATAATAATAATAATGATAATACTTTTGAAATTATATTACAACCCATTTAGAAGATTGTACTTTGAAATTAAGTTTGTCAGAAGTACGTGCGGATCAAACTGGACTGTCACCTACAAGGACTGTCTGATTAAAGGCTCCGCTATGGAGGCATGTAGTAAAACAAACCCCAATGAATAATAAAAAGCAGGCCGCGCAAATGAAGAAACACATTTATATCATGCAGGAATCCAGGCAGATGTGTTGCCTGCGCCAGTTTGAGGGGACGAGAATGATAGCTCGAGTTCTGATGTGAACATCCACAAGTCAATTACCCATTTTTGCAATTTCCACACTGATAGGTAGGCTAAGCAGACATTAATGTAGACAATTTATTTGAGGCCACTTGATTTAAGAAACAGTGCAAAGCATCTCTTTCGCATGTCAGATTTGCCAGACAGGGGCAGTCCCGGGAATAGAATGACCAAGTGGCAAATGGAAAGCACAGCGCTTAACCTGAAATACAACGCGCAGTATTGATTTAGAACAGACTAAACACAAATCGGATGGCGCGCTGGAAATTTGAATTGTAATCAATTTATTTAAGATTTCAAGTTCCCATTTCAATTATTGAGCTTAATTATTCATTATTTTATGTAATTAATTCAATTAGTGTGTTGAGCATTTTCAATTTGGCATATTATCTTCGAGTGTTGAGTTTTGTCTATTTGACAGCTGTTATTTCAATTCAAATGTTGAACTTTGTCGTTGATGTTTGACGCCCGGCTTTTGCAGTTAATTATTTTGTTACATTCCACCTCTCCTTAGGTTTGAACACAAACGGGGTTTATTTGTGAAATTGTCGATTGTTTATTGTGTATCCAGCGATCATCTGAACTAACTGGTTCAGTAGTCTGTTCCGTGAATAGACAGCACATGCCTGAGGGGGTGTTTCTGTACAGCTGTGCATTTGAGTAAAGTTTGTCGCAGAGTTTTAAACGTTCCTATGGCAACTGAGTCAACAAAACAAACGTCATCACGCATTGAGACGCAAGCTAAGGGCTAAGAAAATGGTAAAAAGTGAAAGCGGTGTGAGTCAGGGAATTTTTGATTTTTTTGATTTTTATAAAATGTTCACGATAATCATGTATTTTCTGTAAATGCAGAATGCAATTAGCTGATATGTAAAAGCATGAATAAATGAATGGTGTCTATTCCTAACGCATCGGTAAAGTTTAGTATAGCGCCGCTTTTGTAGCAGCAAGCAGGCTTGTTCCGTCGCCTTGATATTCTTTCTTGTGCTGAACAACCTCAATTCTACTGCGAGGTCCCTTTAGGCAGAACTGTGGACTCGAGTCGCATTTTTGGGAACTTGAGACTTGAACGAATTGACTTGAGACTTGAACGAATTGACTTGAGACTTGAAGGAATTAACTTGAGACTTGAGATGTGAAAGAATTGACTTGAGACTTGATTAAAATGACTTGACAACAATAAAAATTCAAACGCTACACCGGGCATGACGGCTCGTAAGGCAACCCTCGCCTGCTCTGTCTTCGCGTGCCAACGCGTGCGTGAGTGTGTGTGCATGTGTGTGTGTGTGTGTGTGTGTGTGTATAATAATAATAATAATAATAATAATAATAATAATAATAATAATAATAATAATAATAATAATAATAATAATAATAATAATAATAATAATAATAATGTGTGGTCCAGTGGTTAAAGAACAGGGCTTGTAAACCAGGAGGTCCCCCGTTCAAATCCCACCTCAGCCACTGACTCATTGTGTGACCCTGAGCAAGTCACTTAACCTCTTGTGTTCCGCCTTCCGGTGATTCGTAGTGTATGTGACTCTGCAGCTGATGCATAGTTCACACACCCTGTCTCTGTAAGTCGCCTTGATAAAGGCGTCTGCTAAATAAACAAATAATAATAATACATTTAGAAGAACTGTTGGTTCTATTATACTAACTTTTTTTTTTATCTGAGCACAGCTCCGTGACAAGCGGTTGCTGGTGCCTTCTGCTGTTTACAATGGGTAGTACAGGGAGTGAAATTCAGCAGTGATATTATTACTGTTATTATTATTTACTTCTTCAGACATCCAGGGCGACTTGCAATTGTTACAAGTTATCACAGTACAAAGTATGACATTATAAAATATCACATTACAGAATATCATAATACAGATAAGAGCGGTTATGAAAATACAATAAAATCAATTCAAGTAAGAGCAAATAAAGCACACAGTACATTATAAAAGCGAATTCGACTAAAAGCAGCTAAACCTGATAGTAACTATTTACTTATATGAGTCCAGTAAGAACACGTAGCAAGCATGATAAATAAATGAGAATGATTTCAAATAAGAGCAATTACAGAAAACTGTATTATTTATACACAGTACTCTCCTGGTTATCCTGTAAATATTCTGTTTGCTGTATTCGGGCCAAAGGAAAACATTAAATGCAGCAAGGAGGAGAGAATCCCATTGACATGGCCATTCTGACACACACCAAGTGTAGAATTAGTCAAGCACAAAAAGCTTTTACAAGCAAGATTTTTATTTATCAATACACACTTTTGGGCATTTTCCAAAAATATACAACTCCAGCTACAAAGACAACCACTGAACACACACCCATTGCAGCCCCAGAAGGGACCACACATTGAATTGGCCTGCAAGAGAAGAAAGAAATAGTTAGTGGAATATAAAGATAGTTATATTTTACTTGAACTGCAATTGTGTTCACATCATGGGCGTACCGGCTCTAGGCATAAAGTGAAGGGATCCATCTCTTTCAGCTCAATTGGGCCAGAAGACACAAATGCCTTTACTGCACCACCATCCATCCCTTCAGCACTGCGACCTATAGGAGGAGTCCAGTAAAACAAACTGGACAAAGAAATTCATGCAAAATGCCATCCCCCAACAGACAGAGCTCTTCCCAAGCCTCTGTTTCCCTGGAATGCAACTTGTTGCTACAGAGGCTGTCTGATGGCGGTTTGAATCACATATCACAACACTGCAGTGAAGTAAATCTGAAAGACAGTACACCTTGTCAAGCAAAACTTGCATCAATAGATCAGGCAGGACCATCATCCAATAGAGGATTACTGAATTGAAAAATATATTGCATCATAGAAATTGTTTCTTAAAAGTGCAGTTATATGTTTTCATTCCAACTCACTAAAGATTTGAGAACAGTGACTATTTGCTGCTTGCAAAGCAATCCAAAAACCATGCATTGTGGTACGAGATCCCATCCCAACACTCCACTTACCTGTCCTTTCAGTGCATCCCGGCGGCCAGAAGGAAAAACATTTTCACTTCAAACCTCTTCAGATGGGAAGGGAAGAGCACTCTTGCATTCCTGGAGACTGGGTGAAAGATGGTCAAGTACTCATCTGCAGAGTTCTCAGCTAGAAAGAGAAAGTAGGTCAGGAGCACATCAGCCACAACTCCAATTCATTGGTTTTGTAGCAGCAATACTATATTCCAGCATCTTACCTGTCCACAACAACATCCCACTTTGGAGAGCTATTCTGTCAGCAGAATAGGTTGCCCAGCAGTTCTCCAAAACAATTCAGCTTGTGGATCCCTGACTGAAATGTTGATTCAGTAGTTCGGGACAAAACACCAATCACAAAATGTTTTAGTACAAATATTTATTGTAGTGAATGCGGAGTATGATTTTACAGAAAAGTATGTTGTATATAACATTCATTTGGCATCAAACCTAACTTGGTTTGAGGGTTCAAAATCATTGACCCGACTAGATGAGGCTGAGACCCCATTGATAAAACATAAAATTGTTATTAAGAAAGGGAGATAGGGAGGTGGGGGGTTAGGTATGAAATCAAAAGCATAACCGAGAGATAAGGAAGAGGGTATTTATGCTAACAATTTAATTAGCAATGTAAATTGAATGATTCAATTTGGTGATGGAGATTGGTGTCTGACCCTCCTCGAACTTTAATTATAAATTTCGTGTCGTAGGACATAGTTTCGACATGTGCCTGGAAGCTCAAATTGAATGAAATGGACTTTGAAAGCTGTATTAAGTGCCTTGAAGTTGAGGGGCAAATGAGGAAGTGCAAATCCGAACAAGAAGGTTGCAGGAATGGGCCTGATGCAGGGAAGCTGGAAAATTAATGTGACTGTGGATTCTTTAACATCTCAGAAAGATGATAAGCATGGCTTCATGACCAGATCCCTGAAGGAGGGGTTTTGATTTGAAAAAATCAAGTTAATATATGAAACAAAAGAGGTTGAAGCAGGAGGACTGAGAACCCTTTGAATGACAACGAACTGCAGGAATTGATAGAAAGTTTGAGTGTGCGTAGAGAGTTTGGCGATAGCGAATCAGTTTAAATTATGTAGAGCTTGTGGTGTTATGCTGCCATCTAGAGGTTGTGGGATTGGAATTGAAACTAATTGTCTTCAGTGAAGCAGGGTAGCATATACTTGGTTATTGCAATTAAAATCCTTTGTCTATGTATAAAACATTTGCTTTAGAACAGTTAGTGATGATATAAGTAAGTTAACGTAGCTCTAGAAGAGGAGCCTGCAGTATTTAGATGTCACACCACAGTTGAAGCTCTAATGTTGCAAAGCGCGGCAGCAGGAGCCAGAAGATTGCAGTAGTGAGGCACAGGCTGCATTGCCTGTTAAAGCTGCCTGGTCGCCATGGCAACTTACCACCCCAGGGGCTCACTCACGAGGGCGTTGCCGTGGAACCATGGTCCGTGAGGCTACCAGTGTGTGAAAGAGTTGCAGTGCAGCGTGACGTTGGAACAGTCTTTCTGATGAAAACGCAGAGCAAGCTGAGAATGACGCTGAGCTTTGAACGGCGCTGGAGACTGGAGGGAGCAGAAAAGACTAACGATGGAGCTCCTGCAGAAAAATACAAAAGTTGAATGATGAAAAGAATCACCTGAGCAGGTAGGAAAATAGCTGATACTGTCTACCAGCGCTGAGCAGAGAAATGGCCTGCGGTGAAAAGAGCGAACAACAAAAAACAAACACAGACGAAGCACGGAAGCAATGCTGGGTGTATAAATAGAAAAGAAGGAGAGATTGACATGCAAGCTACCTAACGGGACATTCAAATCCAAGCACGTTAAAAAATGAAATAGAGTGGAATAGAAACAAAGACAGCTTTGACCTCGACGTGATTTGAACACGCGAACCTTCTGATCTGGAGAGTCAGACACGCTACCGTTGAGCCACTAGTCCCGGTTTAGAAAATGCTTTTGTTATGTAATCCCAGAGTGCACAGCGTGACGTGACAGAATGAAATAATGTGTTAATTTTACCAACAAAAGAAACATAATAAATGTGTAGGTATTTATTTGTGAATAAACTATCTTGCTTATACGATGGGACCAGAGATCTTACATCCAAGAATTCTAATGATAGGCCAACCCCAGAGAGACTTGTCTCTGACCAGGGATTAATATAATTTAAAAAACAAACTGTGATGGTTCCACGCAATGGGAATGTGAATAGAGTCAGTTACACGTTACACACACACACACACACACACACACACACACATATATATATATATATATATATATAATGAAAACACATTACAAACATTGACCACAGTTCTGTAACAAAATGACAATAACAAAGACGCTCCCATACTGGGAATCGAACCTGGGCCGCTGGGAAAACCAGAATCCTAACCACTAGACCATATAGGAAGGATTAGCAAACTCATTTACATGCAAATAGTAGCTAGTGTACAGAACAATGATTGGTAAAAACCACAAAAAATATTTCATTACAAACACGTTACAAATGAAAGCAAACTTCAAACCATTTATATTTATTCTCAATTAACACAATCTCTTCAATTGCTATAAAAAAAATCTCCCTTTGTGTTTCTCGGAAGACACGATGGAGGGCGCACTGCAGTTTTTTCAGTCTGGGGAATATTACAAATTAGCAGATTGTGCTTTAAAATACATATAGGGCGGGCGTCTCTGTTACAAAGAATTTTCACACTGTATTTATCTTCATAATGCGATGGGACTAAATTGCAGATACATTAAAACTATTTGAGAATGCGGGCATCGATCCCGCTGTTTCTCGCATGCTAATTAGCCTACCATTTGAGCTAATGCCCTTGAATTATGCCATTTGAGCTTGATACCCCGATTGTCCCATAGATTTTTATTGGGCTGCCATTTGCATTCAAAAAATAAATTAATTAACTAAATAGCAAAATATTTCACCACAGGTTGTTTTCAATTTTCAAAAAAAGTAGTCTCAGCTCGTTGATTCAGTCTTTTTTTTATTGGCAATGCAAAATGCCCAAAACTTGCTTTTGTATCACATGACAAACTTAAGGTCTGCTTTAACGTCTTGGCTGCCTCAAGTTAGTTTGTATTGTTAATGGAACACCTCGTTGTTGCCCAGTCATTGTATCATATTAATGAAGTAGAGTTTGCCAGTTGGGGGCGACGGTCTGCCAAGAAAAGAAAGACTATATTTGCAAGGATCATTTCTAGAGTGAAACATGTTTTGAAGGGATTGGTCTCGGTATCCACCAGGAGGAGTGGGAGTGTTTTCTTCTCAGCACCGAGCTGACAATGAGTGTTGTTATCGGGTACCTGCTCGCTGCTAGTGGTGACACTCCAATCTTCAGTCAGGGGTTGTTGAAGGAAGGGGACACATTTTGAGTGCGTATCTCATACTGGTAGAAACGCAGAAAAAAGAAACCATCAAGCCTACAATTGTTCAGTTGTTTAAATCAATAAGCAAATTTCAAATTGATCAATGCTAATGTTAAAACAATTTAAGAACACTTTAAATAGGCCTTGACTGATATAAAAATATAGTAATGTGATTTGCACTACGCAGGACTAGATGAGCTTAAATAAAAAACATTACATTTGAAAATAACCTGTGCTTATCCCCACTTACAAGGAAGAGTGGCATCTGTTTCTTTATTAATGAACCAAAGATAAAGACGTTACAAATGAGAGAAGAGTGCCATCTAGTGGAGAAAGAAAAAGCACAATGGCAATAGACAAGTTCTGCAGTATAGCCTATGGGAGTTCTGTTACAGGCGAATCTCTCGATCTCCATATTGATCCAGGTCCATTTCGTTGTTCGAGGTGATCTTGGTGCAAACAGAACGAAGATCACGTGTTGTGTCATTGAGATCTCTATCTCACTTAAACAGACGGGCTGCGTTTCTCAAGATGCTCCAGCAAGCGCTGCTGCTTGCAAATGGAGAGCATGTAAAACAAACTGGACAACTAACATTATCAATCAGTTATTTTTTATTTTTTTTAAATCAAGGTTTATGAATACACTGAGTGTTGGGCAGTGTATTTCACTGGGTTAATAAAAAAAAACATAATATATGAATGTAAACACTGAAATTCAAACTGGCCTCGGTTCTACTCTCGATTTAGAACAATGCACAACCAAACCTTTGAATTACAAAGTACAACAGAATGCATGCCAGTGGAGGCAGCGATATACATGAAATAAATGAGATACCAACAAAAAAGCATATTGTTCAATAATTAAGAACGCTTATTATAACTCAAATGCAATGTTTCTTGTAATATTCGCAGTTTTGTTCGAAAACAATCCATATTCAATTTTTCCCTACTAAATTAAACAGATTCGAATCGATTTTTACAAAAAAATAAAATTCATAAAACCCGATAAACATTTAAGTTTATGAAAAAACTAAATGTATTCCCAAATAAATACGTAAGTCTCCTTACCTTAAACATTTCCATTTTAAAATTTGCAGAGAACTGAAATGAGAATTGTACTTTTTTGAGTATTTGGGTGGCTCTCAGAAGAGCCTTTGTGTTGTAAAGACGGAGCAGGGACGGTCTCGGTTTACTTGGAGCTGGTGTACTTGGTGACGGCCTTGGTGCCCTCAGACACGGGCGTGCTTGGCCAGCTCTCCGGCAGCAGGAGGCGCCGGCTGTCTGGATCTCCGGAAGTGATGGTGGAACGCTTGTTGTAGTGAGCCAGGCGGGACGACTTCGCCGGCGATGCGGCTCGAAAATGTCGCTGACAAACGAGTTCATGATGCCCATCGCCTTGGAAGAGATGCCGTGTCGGGGTGGACCTGCTTCAGCACTTTGTACACGTAGATCACAGTAGCTCTCCTTCCTGGTCTTTCTGCGCTTCTTCCCTCCCTTAGGCTGGGTCTTGGCAACAGCCTTCTTGGAGCCTTTCTTGCGCTGGTGCAGCTTTCGTTCTGGCATTTTCCTTCTCTGATGCTTTTTTCAAAGATGAATGAGTAACCAGCCCCAGAGCCCCAGTATTTATACAGCCTGTATGCAAATTATTACCAAACAACCCTTTAGAGTGAGAATGTTGACCTGGTAACCCAGCAACGCCCCGGTGACTGAGTACTTCATGTGATTGGTTGTTCACTGGACACGCAATAGAGGGGGTGGTGACTTTGCCACGAAGCTGAGATCTTTTTTTCTCTCTCGAGTTCAGGTTTGAATTTGGCGCCTTTTTTCTTGAGCGGTTAGTTTAGGTCTTTTGTTTTTCATTTATTAAATACATGAAGAACTCGGTATACAGGAATACTGAAATCCACACCCGATGCGTCTTAAATATAGAAATATAAATAATCAAACCCAAGTCACTTTCTGTGCTCATTAAACACGTTAAATGTAGAAACACACGATCAATGCTGATGTTTTTTGATTTCTTCCTCATCCCAGAGTACCGATTGTTTCACAGCAGCTTGAATGGCGAAACTTCAACTCAAATACAGAAAAGACGACATCGTGGAGCTCAAAGCTGAATCAGGATCTGCTGCTTTTAATTTATTATACTGATTACAAAATGTACTGAAAATAAAATTAGATAAGACTTTAACTGTTTTTTTCTTGTCTGACTTTAATTCTGCAGGGAATCGAATAAAACCGAGCTCGTATTTTCTCATTATTACTGAAAATGTTCACTTTTTAAAATACAATTCCATTCAATTAATTGATTTTATTGATTTATTAATTTTATTTTTTCTGGATTTGTGGAAAGAGTTAAAAATCCAACACTTTAGTTTAAGCCTAAAATACTCTCGTTACACAGCGTGAAATAGGTCTAAATAGCCATTTTAAAACAAAGAAAACACTTGGAAATAACAATATAAAACATTCTTAAAAATGTGATTTAATCTTTTGAAGATTTTAGTGGTGTATTAAATTTAGCTTGTTTCAGAATTGAAAACTCTTTAAATGAAAAGGTGGGCGGCTCTTAAAAGAGCCTTTGTGTTCGTGTCCTTGTGTCCAAATCTTTAACCTCCGAATCCGTACAGAGTGCGACCCTGGCGCTTCAGAGCGTACACCACATCCATAGCGGTGACGGTCTTTCTCTTGGCGTGCTCAGTGTAGGTGACGGCATCCCGGATCACATTCTCCAGGAAAACCTTCAACACCCGCGGGTCTCTCTTCATAGATGAGCCCAGAGATTCGCTTCACTCCTCCGCGGCGAGCCAGGCGGCGGATAGCGGGCTTGGTGATGCCCTGGATGTTATCACGGAGCACTTTGCGATGCCGCTTAGCGCCTCCTTTCCCGAGTCCTTTACCACCTTTGCCTCTTCCAGACATAATGTAGATCCGTATTACGCAAATAACACAATACTTGAAAAGAGGGCTGAGGTTCTATTACATACCCGCAGACCGGACCTGATTGAAAAAGAAGACAGCAAAGAAGAGCGCGCACACATTAGACCCGCCCACCACTGAGCCACGTCTGTGAGCGCGTGTTAACCACCAAACTGCTGACTCGCATTCCCTGCATAGTGTTGCTGATTAACAACGCGAATGTGAATGTATTTATGGAAATGTCCTTTAACCTGATTCCAAATAAGTTTTTACACATTGTTTTCCAACATAATGGTTATGTATTTCCTGACATTGCAGTTGTATTTCTGCAGAGGCAAACACACAGTGGAAAAAATAACCTTTTTCCTCACCAGGAGGCAGAGGTGGCATTGCCTCTGAAATACACTACTAATGAAATATTTAAACTACTCAGAGAATGCTGTGCTGATGCCAGGGTACTTACATTGTTGCAACAAGTGTGGGTCAGGGATGAAGAGAAATACAATTCAACAAAGTAATTCTCCCAATCGATTACAAGGGGATGATCCGGCAGAACGTGCTGCAGTGTGTTAACCGCACCGCACATAAAGGTGATTAAATGTCCAGTTTTACAAACTTCACACTTCAAACTTAAGTTGTGTTTGCCTAGCTTTCTCGTTTGTGAAACCAATCATACAATTACTTTAAATAATACAATTGTCATCTTATATTCAAAAAAATCTAGCGAAGTACAGAGCGAGCAGTTTGGTTTTGCTGAGGATAGTGCAGTTTTGGTCACCTCAATTAAAAATGCAGTAAAGATCCTGGTTAACGAATACGTTATTTTGTAAACACAACCCTTCTGTTTTGATACCCCCGGTTGTTTGTGTACATTTGTTCCAATTTCATTATCAAATTGTATATTTTATGCAGCATGAAAACGCAAGACAGGACGTTTTCATAATGAATTTGTTCCCTGCGGGTCAGTTGAGTCTACACGGTTCTCATCACGTGGATAAGTTCCGCTCTCCGCCTTTCTGCTCGCATTCTGTGACACGCAGAACAGTTCTTTATTACGTGTGAGTTTTCTCCGTGTTGAAATATTAGAAATGGCAGAAACTGCTCCAGCACCAGCCGCTTCTGCTCCGGCTAAAGCTCCCAAGAAGAAGACCGCGGCAAAGCCCAAGAAGTCGGGTCCCAGCGTGTCGGAGCTCATCGTCAAGGCTGTGTCTGCCTCCAAGGAGCGCAGCGGGCTGTCTGTGGCGGCGCTCAAGAAGATCCTGCAGGCCGGCGGCTACGATGTGGAGAAGAACAACTCCCACGTCAATAGAGCCCTCAAGAGCCTGGACCCAAGGAGACCCTGCTACAGACCAAGGGCACCGGCGCCTCGGGCTCCTTCAAGCTCAACAAAAAATTAGCTGAAGCCAAGGAGAAGGCGGCCAAGAAGAAGGCAGCTCCCAAGAAACCAGCGGCAAGGAAAGCGGTTGTCAAAAAAAACAACGAAAAGGTTTTGGCAAAGAAAGCAGCGACACCCAAGAAGACTCCTACGAAAGCGAAGAAACCGAAAGCTGTAAAGAAGGCGCCCAAGAGCCCGAAGAAAGCGGCTGCCAAGCCTAAAAAGGTCGTGAAGAAGAGCCCGAAGAAAGCGAAGGCAGCGCCTAAACCTAAAAGGTGACCAAGGCAGCTAAACCCGCAGCGAAGAAGGCGGCTCCTAAAAAGAAGTGATCAGTTAAAGCGACGATGCGACAGTGAACCCAAAGGCTCTTTTCAGAGCCCAAACATCTTTCTAAAAGAGCAGATTGTCCTTGTAAACACAGGGCGATGTGGAAATGTGCTGCCGTGGAACGTGTTCCGCTTTCTCGGTGGAACAGCCCGGTCTCCTCGGCGAGCAGTCCAAGACGGTGAAACATGCCGCCCCCGCAGGTAATAGCTGTGGCCAAAGGTGTTGCATTCTCTCAAATTCTATGATTGAAACACCTTTAAAATAATTAATAACCTAATTTAGATCTTTTATTTGACATGTAATCAAATAAACTACGAAATGATGTCGTAAAAGTCTATCAAAAGCCATAATGCAGTTGTACAGTATTTCGTGTTAGATTTGGAAACGTCACATTGTTCAATACTTTTATTTTTATCATTATTTCTTAGCAGACGCCCTTAACCAGGGCGACTTACAATTAAAATCTATCACATTGTGCACATTATACATTAGATCAATGACAACTGTATCTGCAATACTGGCAAACTACAATAAACAGACTCGATTTACGATGGTCTGTACTGTACAGCGAGATTGTTTTTATGTATTTGACTCAATTTTATTAATGTTGCTATTTTACATATGATATAAATACTGGTTTGAACTTGTCGACTGAAAAAACATCACCAAGCACAAACCCCATCATCCCCACATCGCTGTCAGCCAAGATGCTAGAACAGAAACAGAACAAACTGATTCTGAGAAAAGACTCGAACCTGTTCCTGTTACACACCGAACAAGCTGAGCGAGTCCGAGCCGGTTCACCTCCCGAAATTCCGCCTATAATAAACGAGGCATTTCTGTGATGTTTCAGCACGTAATTAAATATAATGACGATGAAAGTGATTAAGGATATTAACGTCGTTTATTTTATATCTGATATCAGATTTTTATTTTGGCCTGAAATGTAGCCTCTCTTTCCATCTAGATAGATTTGATGGTTTAAAAAGAAACACAACGTTGGGAAGGAAAAAGCACTCATAATATAATGTTAACATGTTCCAATTGCAGAAACTTACACATATAACACTTACCGTGTAAACTACAGCTGTTTATTTAAAATTGGAATATAACACTTTCAGAGAAGTGGGTGGCTCTTAGAAGAGCCTTTGAGTTTCGCTGTATTTTGCTGGTTTTGCAGTTTAAGCGCGTTCTCCTCGGATTCGGCGGGCCAGCTGGATGTCTTTGGGCATGATGGTGACTCTCTTGGCGTGAATGGCACACAGGTTGGTGTCCTCAAAGAGCCCGACCAGGTAAGCCTCGCTAGCCTCCTGGAGCGCCATCACAGCGGAGCTCTGGAAGCGCAGGTCGGTCTTGAAATCCTGAGCGATTTCTCGGACGAGCCGCTGGAAGGGCAGTTTGCGGATCAGCAGCTCGGTGGATTTCTGATAGCGGCGGATTTCCCTCAGAGCCACAGTGCCAGGTCTGTAACGGTGAGGTTTCTTCACGCCGCCAGTAGCGGGGGCGCTCTTTCGAGCAGCCTTGGTAGCAAGCTGTTTCCTGGGCGCCTTTCCACCGGTGGACTTACGCGCGGTCTGCTTGGTTCTTGCCATTTTCAAACTCTATTACACAGTATAAATAAAACTGTAAATGGCACAAGCCGCCGATACCAGAGACTATATAGGAACTGAGCTGCTCTGATAGGCTATGAGATCCGAAGGGCGGGTCTCTGTTCCTCATTGGCTATATTCCAGATTCTCAATGATTGATTGGAACATTTGAATTCTGCGCGCGCATTCTGTTAAGCAGTTATTGTTTCTGAGCTGTTGGCCCTTTTTTTTTTTTTTTTAAAATACAGTATAGTCATTCAGGACAACATTGCTTATCCCCAGTATAAGAAATGCATTCCATTCAGATTAAGCAGTCTGTGTTTAAAATTGTAACGGAGAAACGCTCAACAATAGGCAAGCAATACTTATTTATGGCGAGAGAAAATACATAAACCAAGCATGTACCCTTAACACTAAAGAAAATAGCCCAATTCAAAAACTATAATCAGACTTAAAACAAACAAAAAAACACGGAAAATACAATTTCCTGATTGGACAGTTTTCTGGACCCAAGAGTGGGTGTATATCCCCGCAATAAAACACAAACACGGGAGGGGGTGGATTTCAACTGGAAGCATGTTTCAAAGGTAGCTCGATCGAAAACAAAGTAAAGCAGTCAATTGATATTGTATCAGATTGTCTCTTTGGAAAGAACGTGGTATTAATGTGGGAACTTGAGCTACACGCGCTGAGGCGAGGCGTGTGTTTGATATCGCTCCAAACAGACATGGCAGCGCTTCACTGCCACACACAAATACAAACTATTTATTGCTTCAATTCTCACCATTCGGTATTTTTCAGACAATAAAAATAAACCGATTCGATGCGCTTTTATAGAAAAGTGGGTGGCTCTTAAAAGAGCCTTTGGGGGTTTATAAGATGGAAAAGCGGCGTCCGAGTGATTTATTTCTTGGCTGGCTTCTCGGTTTTCTTGGGCAGCAGCACGGCCTGGATGTTGGGCAGCACTCCGCCCTGAGCGATGGTGACGCCTCCCATCAGCTTGTTGAGCTCCTCGTCGTTGCGGACAGCGAGCTGCAGGTGACGCGGGATGATTCTGGTTTTCTTGTTGTCCCGGGCGGCGTTCCCGGCCAGCTCCAGGATTTCAGCAGTCAGGTACTCGAGCACAGCGGCCAGATAGACCGGGGCTCCAGCGCCCACACGCTGGGCATAGTTTCCCTTCCGGAGCAGCCTGTGGACACGGCCGACTGGGAACTGCAGTCCTGCCCTGGAGGAGCGAGTCTTTGCTTTAGCACGAGCTTTACCGCCAGTCTTTCCTCTTCCAGACATCTTCACTGTAGTTCAGAATATCACTACAATAAATGCGCGGCCGCTCTCCTGCTATTATACACACCGGCTCATTCGTGATTGGACAGAACGGTGCAATACTAGTTAGAATGTTAAAGACGTCATAGTGGATGAGGGCGTGCAGAATCTTATTGCATGCCTCTGATTGGTTGTATCATTCCCTGCCCGCTGTTTCTGGTTTGGCGCTGTTCTGCTGCGGTTTGTCTTGTTTCCTCTTGGCGCGCATTTTTAAATTGGAAGACAGCTGTAACAAAATGTAACCGTTTAGAAGTGTTTAAAACCACACTGCCCTACAGTCGTGTTCGAGTTGTTATAATTCCTAGGTTTTAGTTTACAGTTTAGAGTTCTGGGCACTTCAGTGAACTAGAAAGTCGATATTGTTGACTGTCCAGTTTGTTTACATTGTGTAAAGGTAGTTATATCTGCAATGATACCAATTTAAATTATATGTTACAATAATTTATTTACATTATAAAACAGTTTGATTAAAACATCCCCCCAAAGTACAAATAACCGAAATATCGCTGTAGATTTTTAGATCACCGTGCCTGTCTTAACCCGAGTATCCTCGGGATGAGGTTCAGTAACACAGGCTCAGATTTTTGCCCACATGAAAACATTCATAGACATCCTATCTATGGTTTCATTGAGATTATACAATGGCACGGAATACAAAATGAATATTTACACGTTGTCTGCAGGATTGGAACCTGCGCGGTTAGACTCCAATGGATTCCCAGTCCATCGTCTTACCCACTCGACCTCGACACCCACTGTATAATCCCGCGCATCTGAGCAGCGCATTCCCCCGGTGACAGGCAGCCTCCTGTTAGGAGCGCTGGAAGGGATTTCCAGTGAACACACCGCTAGTTCTGCGGTATCAGCAGTTTGTTAATATTAAAGTTAAGCAGCGGTGTTTTTGCTTAAGACTGTTCAAGTTTAGAACAATACCTCTTTCCCTAGTTTACATCAACATACTACCTTAATTAAATTAGATCGTTAATACATTATCCGTACTTTATTAATGCAGACTTTCTTTAAACAAAATGACTTCCAAAACGCATATTATACAGACACACGTCATTGGAATTCAGAGTTTACGCAGATACATATATAAACAACATGCATAAATATAATATTAACACCCTAACCCAAAAAACATCTCCTCATGTTGTAGACAGTGAATGATTAGTAAACGGATTTAAACTCGTGCTTGATATTGTGGGTGGCTCTGAAAAGAGCCTTTGTGTTCAAATGCAGCCG
Organism: Huso huso; assembly: GCA_036884735.1. Lineage (NCBI taxonomy): Eukaryota > Metazoa > Chordata > Actinopteri > Acipenseriformes > Acipenseridae > Huso > Huso huso. The sequence continues at coordinate 1,423,773 of CM072693.1, read as the reverse complement.
ATGAATATCCTTAACCTCCGAATCCGTACAGAGTGCGACCCTGGCGCTTCAGAGCGTACACCACATCCATAGCGGTGACAGTCTTTCTCTTGGCGTGCTCAGTGTAGGTGACGGCATCCCGGATCACATTCTCCAGGAACACCTTCAACACCCCGCGGGTCTCTTCATAGATCAGCCCGGAGATTCGTTTCACTCCTCCGCGGCGAGCCAGGCGGCGGATAGCGGGCTTGGTGATGCCCTGGATATTATCACGGAGCACTTTGCGATGCCGCTTGGCGCCTCCTTTCCCGAGTCCTTTACCACCTTTGCCTCTTCCAGACATATTGTAGATCCGTATTATGAAAATAACACAATACTTGAAACGAGGGCTGAGGCTCTATTACATACACGCAGACCGGACCTGATTGAAAAAGAAGCCAGCAAAGAAGCGCGCTCACACATTAGAGCCGCCCACCACTGAGCCGTGTCTGTGAGCGCGTGTTAACCACCAAACTGCTGACTCGCATTCCCTGCATAGTGTTGCTGATTAAAGAACATTTCAATAAATGCATCTACATTCGCGTTGTTAACCTGATTCCAAATAAGTTGTTTCACATTGTTTTCTTAGATAATGGTTATGCATTTCCCTGCGTATTGCAGTTGTATTTCTGCAGAGGCAAACACATGTTTACACACACACACACACACACACACACACACACACACACACACACACACACACACACACACTTTTTTTTTTTTTTACACCCGTGTTGTTGGAGTCGATGCGCTGTAAGTATTATTATTATTATTATTATTATTATTATTATTATTATTATTATTATTATTATTATTATTATTATTTATTTCTTAGCAGACGCCCTTATCCAGGGCGACTTACAATCATAAACAAAATACAGTCACTCTAATAAGCACATGTACTGCCCTAAGTCACGAGTAAATCCTTTACCAGCTTTGGAAAAACGACACTGTGCGTTCACATCTGTCCATGCAGAATGTTTATGCTGTTCTATGTTGTTAAAGTAAATAAATGCTGTTGTATAAGAGTATACAAACAACTCTCCTTCACACACTTGCAGAAATTCAATCTCTCTGACGTCCCTCCTGACCCACAAAGTGGCAGTAACTGGACCTCATAGTCTCAGGGCCAATGATGTTCCTCAACCTTAAGTCACCCCCCTGGACCTCTCTGATCACTATTTCATCTCTTTTTAAAGTCTCATTTTTCCTGCTCCTCCTACCCCCACTGTCACCTCTACTTGAACCTCCAATCTCTCTCCCCTATGTCCTTGCCTCACTGCTTCTCACCTCCCTCCTATTGACTCCTTTTCACAACTCTTATTAGTTTATCCACCTCTTCTTATTCCTTTCTCCTACTCCTCTGTCCCCTCACCTCCCTGCCTGCTTTACCTCCCCTCCCCATCCCATTATTTTTACTCCAATTACCCAAGAATACAGTTGGGTTTTTTAAATGGAAGAGAACCAAACTCCCTGCTGCCCCTAGACAACAGCAGTGTCCCCTCCTTGAACCCTTCTCCCTCCAGTCTCCTCTGCTAAATGTGCCCTCCACCTGTACTAAGCCCACCACTAACAACCCATAAACTATTCTCTTCCTTCTCCTCCTCCTAAATCCTCCCCCCCTCCTCCCTTTCTATGAACCTGATGACTTTACCTGTCCTTCTTCTCTTCTAAAATCTCAGATATCCATAAACTCTTTAACACCTCTCCCCTCCCCGCCCCTCCTGCTCCAACCCCTACACCCAACTGCTTCTACTAAACAAAAGAGCTCCACCTTCTTGCCCCTCTCAGACTCTGAAAATCCTCCCTGCTCCATGGTCAAAACCCACCACGTGTTCCTTGGACCCCCTCATTCAAATTAAACTGTTCAATGGTCCTGCTCTACTTTTCATTTATGTCCTCCCTCCTCAACACCTCTATGTTCTGGGCTGTCTTTCCCTCTGCCTTCAAAAAAGGGCTCTATCAGGTCTCCTCCTCAAAAACCTACCTCAGACCCCAACTCCTCCAGACCCTGATGAAGTCTTCTCCCTTGTTTCCTCTTTAAACCCTCGATGGACTGTACACCTGCAGCTGATGCTTTCCTGTCCAACCACTCTCTGTTGACCCCTCTCCAATCTGGTTTCCGGAGTGCTCACTCCACTGAAACAAATAATAATCTGTCACCAACTCATTAAACTCTGCCCTAGCAGCCTCCTTGTCCTCTGTCCCAACTCCTCGACCTCTCTGCTGCCTTTGACACTGTCGATCACTCAATTCTACTATCCTCTCTTGCTGACCTGGGAATCTCTGGCACAAAGGTCATTCAAAATGATCTAGACAGCATTCAGAACTGGACAGACACATGGCAAATGACATTTAATAGAGAAACCTGTAAGCTCACTGCACACAGGGCAATACATTTCTCCCCCCTTCCTTTCTATATTGATTAATTGTAGGCTCTAGTTTTTTTTTTTTTAACATCACTGAGTCCCTTGTCCCTGTGCAAAAGACAATGTAGAAACATATAGAGATGGATGGGAATGGACAATAAACATCACTGAATCTGTTTCTCTTAAAACCTGACGCTATTTATTTATAATATCTGGACCCTGTCTTAATACTGTATTACATTCTGAATATAAATATAGCTGAATTATTAACTGTAGATAATACTTAGAATACCAGATACATATTTAGCATTAAAAAGAGCAGTGCGGTATACTGTAATGATGCTCCAGTCAGTCTTTCCGGACTGCACCTGAACCATCTTAAAAACACGAACCCCTAATAAGCTAATTTGTAAAAGTTAGTAAAGAATTGCGCTAATATAACGAAGCTAAATCTGAACTCCTAGCTGGAGCAACGAGAGAGGGGACGAGAGGGTCTGGGCAGAGAAGGAGGGGAGACGCTGCTAGGCAACCGGCTCGTGAACATTCCACTCAGCTGAGCAGAGACCGTTAGGATTTAAAAATGTGAACGTTCCGAGCGGCGTTAGGCGCTTCGTTAAATTAACACACCGTTGCTGGCATTTTAATTTTGAAGAAAACCATATTTTAAATACTCAAATAGCACTGTAATTAAAAAAAATACTTTTTGTTCAGTTCCAGACCGTTTTCCAAACAAATAAAAAGAAGTTCATTTATAATAAGTATATTTGTTATGATATTAAGACTAAACAAATGTGCTACAGTTTAGTGTATAATTTATTTATTTATTAAATGTTGTAGTATTTCTTTTTTAATATTGTATTGTTTTCAAACAAATAGCATCCATACATTATCAGTTCATCTGCTAGAGTAATCAAATCACAAATATTACTCGTCAGTAATTCATACACAGACACGCTGTGGTAACTTCAAGAATTTAAAATGTAAGGCTGGATTCAAGTTTAACCAAATAAATAAGTAAATACATTAATAACGACATGAAACAAAATACGTTTTTTGGTTTAACTCATACGTAGGCCTATTTAAATTACAAAATGCGACCTGTTTTAGAAATTGATTTATATACTACTTCCATTTAAATCTAAATTATATTTAAAACTGTTTGAGGGGCAGACTAGCATAGATGATTTCTAAAATCCATTAATTTGTACACCACATTAGCACTCCGAAAACATAGAAATTGATAATTTGTAAAGAATTAGCTGTGAGATTATAATCAAATTATGGATGCATGGATTTTTGATTAAAATACACCCACATGTATTTTTGTTTCATGTCGTAATTTATTTATTAATTGATTCATTGTAACCCTTTGCTGGTGCCACGGTTTGTCTCTGTATCTATTCACTGATATTTGAGGTTTTGTTTAGTACACACTAGCAGGTGATCTGATAATCTTATTGATGTTATTTTGTGAAAACAATAACACGTTAATACTGTGCTACAAAAATGACTCAGCACGTTTTTTTTACTTGGTCAAGCGGGTGATGTCATGGGTTGTCATGGCAGCGTTTCGATCATCACGGATGGTCTTATCAGTGGTTGTCAGAGAAACGCTGGAGTTCCCTCTTGGCTTCCGAGTATCAAACCCTAGTTATCTAAAAAAATACAGTGACAACAAAAATAATGTGACATATAAACCTTTGTTTACTTTTAATGAATGCAGTAATTGAAAGGACAGGGTGTGTGTTATCACAGGTAATATCACCACGCCTGAATCTATGAGGCACTGACATGTCGAAATTCTTCAACAGACCTCAGGAATGTGGTGATATATCTCATGATAACACACAGACCCTGGAGTGTATTATTGCTATTATTAAATGGGTCTAGGAGTGTGTTGTTGTTGACAAATAAAGACTTTAAACCTTATTTTAATAATTTTTATTTGTGTCACCATCCACTGTGAGAAGTAGTTCTACAGTAACTAAAAATGGTTAGATTAACAATTAAATATTTGATTTTAAACTGATTTGTAGAATATTTTCTTTTTCGGGGCTTCGCTAATAGTTTCTTGTTTGGGCTTTGTAGATATTGAACTGGATCATTGTTTCAACGTGCATGTCTGGGTTTTGTCCAGTAGATGGAGCTGCTGCTGCTATTGTGATGCTTTTTTTAGCAGAATGCAGTTCACGTACCGTGTTACAAATGGGACAGCGATGCACAGAGCGGTACAAACTGTGCAATTAAAATCTCCGGTAGTACTACAGACGGGCCGCCGATAGTAATCTCTGATTAACTCAACATGTATATAAATACAAACTCAGTGTGTTTCAAAGAGCACTCAGAGTGACAGCGCCGGAGAGTCTGCGAGCAGGTTTAATAATATGAATGTGCCTGTGTCTGATCGAGTCTCGCATCAAACTCAGCATCCTCTATATAATATAAACACATTACTCAAGGGGTTGCCAGCGGGTGTAGTGAATTCAGCTCTAATAACTCAGCCCTCTCTTTCTCTCATATTATATATATTTTATCTAGTCCTCCTGTTTTACTGAACAGCTCAAAGAAAGGAACTTCTGGTTCGGACTGGTGCGCGGATCTAAAGATTCCCCGCATCGGGTGTACCGGTTTGTTATGGAACGTGTTTCGTAAAATGAGTTTATCCAGTAACAGACTATATAAACCACAGTGAAAACAAACATGAAGAGAACATGTTGCCAAGTAGTGGTTTGTTTAACCAATTCCTCTTAAAAATAAGAATTTTGTACACACAGTATTGAAAACTGAAAAGCTAAACCAATAACTCACTTGGAGCTCTCACCAGGGGCCACTTCCAGTAAAAGACATATAAACCACAGTGAAAAAAATAAAAACTTGCATTCATAACAGAAAAAAACAGCCCAAATAAATCTACACACTTTCTGTGATGCTAGAACATGATTAATTTTATAGATATATATATATATATATATATAGATAGATAGATAGATAGATAATTTCACCCTAAAAACTTTGCATACTGAAGGTAGCATATCAAAAGCAAGAAGGAATATAAAAATAGGGTTACAGCTCAATGGAGGAGGAAAGTCTTTGCCCCGGGTTCACAATGAATTAATGAAGGGTCCTTGAATAACACACCATATTGAGAATGGCCTGATCAGGAAACAAGCAAAGCATTCAATGCAGTAAGAGGAGAGAATCCCATTAACATGGCCATTCTGACACACACCAATATATAATCTATGTAGAATTAGTCAAGCACCCACCAAAAAAAAATATATACAATCCAAAAAACAGTTTACAAGCAAGATTTTTATTTATCAATACACACTTTTGGGCATTTTCCAAAAATATACAACTCCAGCTACAAAGACAACCACTGAACACACACCCATTGCAGCTCCCAGAAGGGACCACACATTGAATTGGCCTGCAAGAGAAGAAAGAAATAGTTAGTGGAATATAAAAGAGATATTTTACTTGAACTGCAATTGTGTGCACATCATGCATATTACCGCTTCTAGGCATAAAGCGAAGGGATCCATCTCTCTTCAGCTCAATTGGGCCAGAAGACACAAATGCCTTTACTGCACCACCATCCATCCCTTCAGCACTGCGACCTACAGGAGGAATTAGGAGGAGTCCATCAAAACAAATGGACAAAAATGCATGCAAAATGTCCCCCCCTTCCCCCAACAGACAGAGCTCTTACCAAGCCTCTGTTTCCCTGGAATGCACCGTCTGCTACAGAGGCTGTCTGATGGCCGGTTTGAATCACATATCACAACACTGCAGTGGAAGTAAATCTGAAAGACAGTACACCTTGTCAAGCAAAACTTGCATCAATAGATCAGGCAGGACCATCATCCAATGAGGATTACTGAATTGAAAAACAAAGATATTGCATCATAGTGTTTCTTGCAAATGTGCAGTTATATGTTTTCATTCCAACTCACTAAAGATTTTAGCACAGTGACCATTTGCTGCTTGCAAAGCAATCCAAACCATGCATTGTGGTACAAGATCCCCATACCAACACTCCACTTTACCTGTCCTTTCAGTGCATCCCGGCCGCTTGTGAAGGAAAACATTTTTCACTTCAAACCTCTTCAGATGGGAAGGGAACAGCACTCTTGCATTGCTGGAGACTGGGTGAAAGATGGTCAAGTACTCATCTGCAGAGTTCTCACAGCTAGAAAGAGAAAGTAGGTCAGGAGCACATCAGCCACAACTCCAATTCATAGGTTTTGTAGCAGCAATATCATATTCCAGGATCTTACCTGTCCACAACAACATCCCACTTGGGAGAGCTATTCCTGTCAGCAGAATAGGTTGCCCAGCAGTTCTCCAAAAACAATTCAGCCTGTGGATCCCTGCTGTACAGGAGCTCTACCTCAAAATACAAGGGTCTTCGCAAGTACTTCACAACAGGGTAATCCTGAGCTCCATAGAAGTCATTGTAGGTTGAATCTGCAGAGATGCAAGGGAGAATTTTATAGGTGGAAACACACTAGAGCATCTATATTATTTCAATTGCCAAGTCATACCCAATGCAAGCCGCATGATGACCGCAAGGTCCCCCACACCAGGCTGGACTACAGGTGCAGGATTATTCTGGTACAAGAACTGTACTACCTTGGTGTCATTGACCAGATACTGACAGGCAACTCTCAACCTGGAAAGAGGAGATGGGGTTAGGAGAGTTTCAGGCTCAACCACAAGGATACTCAATTTGATTGCAATCCTTACCGGTAAGATGTGAACAGCACTTCATTCTCTTATGTCAGGAGGTTGTTGTCAAACTGGAAGAGAAATCACAAAGGCTCAGGTTGCAATGAACTTGTAGATTTAGTATGGAGCTGCATACCAAGTTGCAGACTAGCCAATATGGTACTCAGGATCATCCCCAGCTGTGTACTAACTTAGTATCAAATTCACAATTTAAAAATAAAAATATTGCGTTGGTCATGAATTTTGGGAGCTCATGTTTGTTCCATTTAATATGATACCACAAGTCTGTCTACAGACACTGCTAGACTAATTTGGTATTGTTTTAGTAACCTCTAGGAGGGCAACAGCAGTTATTTTGGATTTGTTGCAAATACACATTTGAATACAGCTGGTGACTCGAGCTACATTTGGTATTAACTCATGTACTAGTTTAGTCCCATCCTACGTACTAACCACGGGATCATCCCCCGTTAGTATGCTCCTTCCAGTTCACTGCAATTGACCCAAAAGGTCTATAGGCAGCACATGCAATGCCATAACCAAGAGTCATGTGTGTCACAGCACCTCTCAACTGGACAAGCAGTTCAATACAAAAAGGTGGCATCCTTCAGGATGTCCACAATTCATGCAAGTAATTCAGCAGAGAGAAACAGTCACCATGGTTCCCCAGATTGATCCAGGGGTGTTGTGGCCAACTTGTCAATATGTTGAACCTCCTCAAAATATGGTTTTAAAATGTGTCAATACTAACCCTTCTAGTTGTGCCACAGGAGTTGACATTGAAGTAGAAAACCGCATTGATAGCATCAGACTGAAGAGGCCGGCAACTCGGATCCCTTAGAGTTAGTTGACTTGGAGACAAGCTGGGGACAGATTCCACTTTCACAGCAAGAGCTGCCATAGTTCCATTGGTGAAGCAATCTGAAACACAGCATTTGGAGCCAGGTTAAGGAAACAGATTATAGCTTCAATACCAATTCATGCAACCTTTGGCCAATCTCAAAAGCAGCTATTCTAAAAGAATAACTTGTCTGCAGGAGAGTTACCAATCATCTTTGTAGGGAAACTGCAGGACAGGGAGAAGTCAGCCACCACAACCATGGTCCCAATATCCTTCAAGGTCAAGTCAAGTCTGCTTCTGATGCCTGAAGAACTGATCACCTACAGAGACAATACATCAGGTCAGTAATGTGTTGAACCCAAAACAGCTAAACTCATTTTAAAGTTCCATCACTTACTTCATATGTGGCATCAACTGAATTGTATGGGACAGTCATCCAGAAATTGGTAGAGTTGGCATTATATTTGTACAGGGCAAGCAGATTTCCACCAAGTTCTCTTGAGCCCACAAAAGGAATCCAGTTGCGACCCATGTTGCCATATGTTACCATGGTATAGAATGCAGCACCATCACAGTAGCCAGTTACTGTAGGTGGAACTGCAAGAGGAAGAGCAGTTGTCATGGCAATGGACTGGATTGGTCAGAAAAGGGTAGTTGTAGACCACAAATAGTCAGACACTTACTGATGTCTTTGAGAATGGCTTCAACTACAGCAGGATGTGTAAAGGGTGTATTCTCTGGTACTATATTCAGCAAGTAGGTCAGAGGCAGAATGTAGGTTCTGGTGTCTGGAGGAGTTACCTGAAAGAAAAACAAGGGTTTGTAGGATTAAACCCAAAGTCAGACAGCAAGCAACACATCCACAGGAAGCAAGTGTTTTCAAAAGGGCAATAGGATGGTTGAACAGGTGGGATGTTACCTTTTGCTTCACATTGGGGTCCTCAAATGGCACCTGGAGAGTGTAGGTCTTGGATCCATTGGGAAAGACATGCTCCTGGACATTATAACCTTTTAGGTTGGCTTCTGGCACAGTTAACGTCTCTGGTCCAACTATAATTTTGACCAGCTCCACATCAGGCAGGAATGTCCCCAGGGTCACATTGAACACTCTGGCTTTAGGAACAGTGTCTGAAATTAAAGCATGCAGTTAAAATTAAGGATATGAAGTGGAGCACTGCAACAAATCCCTTTGATTTACTGCATGTGGACAAGTTCTACATACTATTTGTGACAACTGGTGGCCAAGGCATGAAAGGAGTGGTTATTGGATGAAGTACTGTGTACTTGGTCTTCTCAGGCCCATCTTGCCATGTATGCTCCAGCATTGGTTCAATAGAGTAAGAGATCACATAGGTGTTGTCCAATACATGGCTCTGAAAGCACAGAAGCATCTTAGGAAGCAAGCTTTAAAATGAGAAGGATTTAGAAGATGCTGAACTTCTACATACCTTGTAATATCCACCATCAGCTCCCACAGGAATTTTTACAGTGATTAGCTGGGGACCGACATCCAGTTTATAATCTCCATTATGAATCGTTGCAGGGTCAAGCTTGCGGCCATCAACTCCCATTTGAACATCAAGGGTAGTAATTTGTGGTGTCGGAACAAGGGGAGGTAGAACACGGGGAACATTCCATGTAATCATCTGTTCTGTGAAGGCTGTTCCATCTGACAGAAAGGAACACCATAGACTTGGTAAAGAATTCATACCTTAACCTAGAACAGTTCTTGAGCACCATTGCCTCCATAAGCTTACTCACCAGTAGGACATGTAACTGCAGTGTCCACCATCATGACCATCCATCTTTGCTTATAAAAGGTGGTTGATCTTAGCACAGCCATTGGTACAGTTTGGATCTGTTGGAGAGGAGGGGGAACTTTTACTAAAACAAAAGCAAGACTAAACCTACCTTCATAGTCTGGATATACTGTACTAGACAACAATGAAGCCTAGACTACTTACCACCTGAGGCTGGCTTTCTGTGGAGTTGTATGCAGCTCTAACCAGAATTCGAGTTGGTGTAGTGTTTATGCCATAGCCATTTGTCATGGCCTGAGCAACAGTCATGGTTGTCTTTCTATTTGCTGGGAGATGGAACACAATTTTCCAGATGCTGTTGCCAGCAGCAGTTGCCTAGCAAAAGAGAAAACCTCATTAGAATAGGGAGTTTGAACACAAAGCATCCCCAGTCTAAAGGATTTGTCATAGCAGAGGTCATGTTTAATGAAACAGGAACCAAAACTGAAAGGTGAAAGTTTAACAACGTATCACTCAAACCGTTCTATGTTCACCAGGCATCTCTAATGGAACAGAGTAAATCCTCAAATACAACTGCGTACGAAAGAGCCTACGTGAAAGCATGTGGACTGTATCCGATACAGGCAGAGTTTACAGCCATTCATTTGTACTGGACCAATATATCAGTGTACCAAACTTTAGGACAATACCTGAAATTGCACCTATGCAGCAGACTTCAAAAGGTAAATCAGGACACATTTAAGCATGAAGGGTTTATAGCCCTGCACATATGAAGCCACTACCTCAGTCGTTGAAATACAAGGCTTACACACACCAACAAGAAAGGGTTAACTTCTTCACAATCAAATTTTACCAAAGCAAATCACAGAATACATGCAAAGCCAATGTCTTAAATGTCACACAATTCCAATATGGTCACCCTCTTGGGAGACAGGTTAAAGTTAAGGGGGCCGTTAGATTTTGCTTCCTCTAGATGAGACAGTAGAGTAGACCTCAATAGGCAAGACCAAGGGGACATGAATGAAGCAAATGCAAAGTCACATGATTCTACCTCAGGGTATGCAAGGGACCAATCAGGATCATCTTGAACAAAGTTCGGCTCAATAAGTGGCACACCTCTTCTCACAGAAACCTAAAGAAAATTGAGATTAGTCATGAGTGAAGCACTTCTGTAGTGACAATTAAATACCCACACAACCCAACAAGTTATACTGAACAGCATTATCACATCCCAACAGCCTTTACCTCCATGTAGTTTCTTTCACACAGAATCTCCCTCTCTGCCCATGGAGAATAGCGGCATGTCATGCTCTGAACATAGGAAGAAGCTGAAGTCATAGCACTGTTTGAGAAGACACTGATTTGTACTGTCAGCTTGTAGGTCTCATCATTCTGGAAACAAAGGCTAAAGTTAGTCCCAGCATGTCACCATTAGAAACAAGTTCACAAGAAATAAAATCAAGACTCACTGTGTTCTGTGCAAAGCAGCTCAGCACAGAAGCAAGGAACTTGGCATTTCCCAAGAAGTCAACGGTTAAGCTATATCCACACTGTGCGGCCAGTCTTGGAGAGAGGGACACAAGCGCCCCCTTATTGTCTATGGAAAGAAATTCGGTTGGCCTTTTAAGAAACAGTACACGTGATCAAGCAAGGTAGAGATATAACAAAGTGAACACCCCCATTCCATCTACTTACTGCAATTCTTTAAAAACTATTTATATTAGTAGAATTAGACGCCCATTCGGAACAGTAAGTTTAGAGTAAATGATTTCTAATTCTGCACACTTTCTGTCAACAAATCTGACTAAGGTTGTAGCAGCACAGGTCTATTTAGTGCGATCAGCAACATGCTTTTAAAACCAACGCAAGAGCCTTTCATACCCTGCATTTCACAAAAACGAAAGCTGGTTGCTGCCATACAGCGCAGGAGTACTCTGTACTTAATTCACGTCATTACATTACGAGTCAACAGGCTTCATACATCAGAAGCTTTCCATTCAAGAAAAATGATCACTCACCAATCACATTGATGCGAAAATACTTGCCAACAAAAGACTTATCCAACATCATCATCATAACACTCCCTTGACATTCTGTCCTCACCGAGCCTGCAGAAGACAACGATACTTGAAAACACACAACCAGCAAATAAACAGGAAGCTGAAAGGACAGCTCTACTGAAGCAACCGTTATCGTACCTAGAGGGGGGTTCTGCGTCCAAACTTCAGTGACTAACACTGCCAACAGCAATGTTATTCTGCATTGAAAAAAAAGACGCTAGTGAGAAACACACAATAAAATGAACGTTTCTAAAGTAGAGAAAAGATCAACAATTACCCAAATCTAAGACAACACGGCATCATTAAATCCAAGGCAGCCCCAACCGTGAACTACTTTCTCCGTTATACCGAAACAATAATAAAAACAAAACCGTCAGTAGCTGAGTTTGGTGTTCCTTAGTGCGCAATGGGTTTATAAAGAGGTTCAGGTGCTAATGGGAGCTGATTAGCTGCAATTGATGCACGCACCTCTTTCATATTAGTCCTCTGATTTTCAATCAGTACGTTAATTAAAATAAATAATAATAATAATAACCCATTTAGAAGATTGTACTTTGAATTTAAGTTTGGCAGAAGTACGTGAGGATCAAACTGGACTGTCACCTGCAAGGACTGTCTGATTAAAGGCTCAGCTATGGAGGCGTGTAGTAAACAAACCCCAATGAATAATAAAAAGCAGGCCGCGCAAATGAAGAAACACATTTATATCATGCAGGAATCCAGGCAGATGTGTTGCCTGCGCCAGTTTGAGGGGACGAGAATGACAGCTCGAGTTCTGATGTTAACATCCACAAGTCAATTACCCATTTTTACAATTACCCCAGACTGATAGGTAGGCAAAGCAGACATTAATGTAGACAATTTATTTGAGGCCACTTGATTTAAGAAACAGTGCAAAGCATCTCTTTAGCATGTCAGATTTGCCATGACAGGGCAGTCCCGGGAATAGAATGACCAAGTGGCAAATGGAAAGCACAGCGCTTAACCTGAAATACAACGCGCAGTATTGATTTAGAACAGACTAAACACAAATCGGATGGCGTGCTGGAAATTTGAATTGTAATCAATTTATTTAAGATTTGAAGTTCCCATTTCAATTATTGAGCTTAATTACATTCATTATTTTATGTATAATTCATTCAATTAGTGTGTTGAGCATTTTCAATTTGGCATATTATCTTCGAGTGTTGAGCTTTGTCTATTTGACAGCTGTTATTTCAATTCAAATGTTGAACTTTGTCGTTGATGTTTGACGCTCCGGCTTTTGCAGTTAACATTTTTGTTACATTCCACCTCTCATAGGTTTGAACACAAACGGGTTTATTTGGGAAATTGTCAAATTGTTTATTGTGTATCCAGCGATCATCTGAACTAACTGGTTCAGTAGTCTGTTCCCGTGAATAGACAGCACATGTCTGAGGGGGTGTGTTCTGTACAGCTGTGCATTTGAGTAAAGTTTGTCGCGGAGTTTTAAACGTTCCTATGGCAACTGAGTCAACAAACAAACGTCATCACGCATTGAGACGCAAGCTAAGGGCTAAGAAGTAAATGGTAAAAAGTGAAAGCAGTGTGAGTCAGTGGAATTTTTTGATTTTTTGATTTTATCAAATGTTCACGATAATCATGTATTTTCTGTAAATGCGGAATGCAATTAGCTGATATGTAAACAGCATGAACAAATGAATGGTATCTATTCCTATCGCATCGGTAAAGTTTAGTATAGTGCCGCTTTTGTAGCAGCAAGCAGGCTTATTCCGTCGCCTTGATATTCTTTCTTGTGCTGAACAACCTCAATTCTACTGCGAGGTCCCTTTAGGCAGAGCTGTGGACTCGAGTCGGGGACTCGGACTCGTCGCACTTTTGGGAACTTGAGACGAGACTTGAACGAATTGACTTGAGATGTGAACGAAATGACAACAATAAAAATTCAAACGCTGCACCGGTATGACGGCTCGTGTTGCATCCTCGCTCTGCTCCTCCTCGCGCTCGCTCTCTCTCCCTTCACTCTCGAGCTGCCAACGAGTGCGTGAGTTAATAATAATAATAATAGCAGGCTGTGTGGTCTGGTGGTCAGTGTGTGTTTCTGTGTGTGTGTGTCTGTGTAACACCTCCGCGGTCACGGAAGCATAAAAACACACCACAAACCTGCCTTTAATTACAAAATATCACAAGATGCAGCAAGTGTTGAATGTAAAAGTATTAATGTAGCCTGACTACACCAGTAGAGTGCGATAAGGCACCGAACAGATTACAGAAGATCCTTTAGGTTCTTTTTATTCAGATAACAGATCTAAAAATGTAGGAACAAGGTCACCAAGAAAATCACAGATACATTTTAACAAGCATTTGTTTATTGTAAACTTCCAATAGCAACACCTAGTTTCAAATGGTACTGATTATAAAACAACAATTCCATTCACCTATTAACAGGTAGCAAGATTTCAAGCAGTTAAACAAGGTTCACATGAATGAGGTCATGGATTAAACAGCAAATACAACAACGCTGCTACCCAGCAATACAGTGGAGATACACATTCAAAAACACGGTAAAACTGTCATAATAAAAACAATACCACAGTACAAAAGTACAAATACCCACACCACACACACACACAATGTCAGTGCAGGGGAGGGAACACACACAGAGAGAGCGAGAGAGAAACCAGCATCACAATATAACCTATTCTGTGCACTTCTTAAACTCCAATCGACTACCAAATAGGTTAAAAAACACTCGATCCGTTCGCACTCATTATTCCACACCAGCATACCATCAGCCCAATACTTACTGTCGGGATGCTCCATTTACTGGTCCGTTTCAGTCTCTCTCACTCGTCGTTCCCCGCTCCGAACACTGCGTTCCCACTCCTGCACAGACACACCAACCCCAGGATGGCCATCCCGTTTGTAAAAACATGTGTTATTTATATTCAGGTGCGTAGATTGATCAATAATTCAATTACTAGGTGCTCAACAGGGCAAACATAGGGAAGCAGGTGGAGAAGCCAATTATCAAAAAGTGTCAGACAACACAAAGTGTGCACTAATCAAATCACACAATAATTTTATAAAAATAATAACATACAAGTGTAAAATCAATTTGAACAGGGCATTCTTGACCCTGTTACAGGATGAAAAGGGACGTGGAGCAGTAAATAGCTAATGCCAAGTGCTTGTGTCGTCCTGCAGCCTTGAACTCAAGCTGGTCCCTTGGATTCTCTCAAACACCAACCTGGAAATAACAAGATCCAGAATAAAAATCATCATTTGACATTGACCATCACTGTATTATAGCTTCCATGTGTCTTCTAATTTACTGCAGACATTGTGCTCAAGACAAATGAAAATGGCCATATACTTTCCAGGTTTCCATGGTGTCACCCAGCCGTGGAAATGAAGGCAAATGGAGGAGGTTGATATGCAAATGAGCCATACGTAGTGTCCTCTTGCTGTTTTCACAGACAGCTCAGGAAAATGTGCTTTCCATTCGCAGAGAGCATTTACACAAGATCATCTCATCTGGAAATCCATGCTTGTCAGGTGACATGTTTGAGTGACACTATTTAAAGCACGGTGTTAAACAAACATACTACAATACAGCTGTGATTTTTAAATGCCTCCTGCTTGGTTGTTTGATCATTTATTCACCACTCTTGCCCACGTTGCAAGTGCAAACTCAATTTGTGGAACATTTCTAAGTGGTTCATGCAGCCCTGTAAACCAGTGCCGTAGCCAGGCACTAATATTTGTGTGGGCCCCAATTTATAGTAGATTGGCAATGGCAGAGGCCACATTGTTTGTTAACTCAAGATATAGAAGGGTAAAAGGAAGCAAGTTCCTTTGGTAATTAGATTTTGATTAAGGAAGCTCAAAATAGGTTTAAAGGGACATCACAGGGTGATTAAAAATAAAAACCGAAAAACCAGAAGCCGTAATCATGAATTGCATTAAAATCCTCGAGCAGTACAGAAATTAGTATTCATCATGAATTCCTATATTATCAAGCTGAATACTGCACTGCAGTGTACTCTAAAGGGACATCACATGCTCACAAATAAAAACTGAATACTTGAAGCCCCAGTTCTGGTGTGTCGGGGAACATCTAGAAGCCACTGCACTCATTCAGCATGTCCCTGACATAGTAACTGAACGCAATGTACAGTACTTCTAGTTCTGCAATTCTGAGTAAACAGCTTTAGATTCATTACAATGACTATTTTACATTTTGGTTGGTCTTTTAACCAGAAATAGCATCTTTCTCAACCAACTACTGTATACTGGAGATTTAGGCCTGTATTTACAAAGGGTTTAACACAAAAACACTAAAAGAGAATAAAATACAAACTAGGGCCTGGACCAAATCAAAACTTTGACCCACCCGCTAATCGCAAATTACAAACCTGGTACTGACGGCGTCTTTTTTGTTTGTCAGAAGGTTATTCCTTCTACCCCAGAGGGAACCCGCCATTAATACTGGGCTTCTAATTTGCGATTAGCAGGTGGGTCAAGTTCTGCAAATATGTTGGGATGAAACTGGTGTTTCTTATGGCTCATGATGAGTAAAACTACAAGAAGATAAAGCATACTTCAAAATCACCAGCACAGCTCTTTGTAATAGGGACAGCCTCATCACTGGATTCTTGAATGCATGTGGAGTGCCAAACACCTGCACCCATGGCACACTATCAGTTATTTTTTGTTTCCAGGGAATCATAGTCAAGGATTGATTGGTTCTTGAACTGTCTGGTGGGTGTGCCATTATGACAAGGAGCCATGGACACACCCCCATGGTGAGAGGCAGAACCAAACAGGTCGTTACTACTGTGCGGAAATGACACACTGTGAAAGATTTTTGCAGTAAGCAAACCTAAAACCTTGCATACACAGTACTCCTGCTGGGATTGTTTTCAACCCAGCTCCAGTCTGGAACAGACCTGGTGTTTGAAGTCACCGCTAAAACAACCAAATGGCAGGAATAACAACCAAACAAGCCCCATAGCTTTACTTAACTGCCACATCTTAAAAACATTTTTTTTTTAAATGACCTTAATGAAGATGTCATTTTTGATGAAAACATAGTTGATTTAGTAGGGGCTGTGTTTCTTCAGTTAATAATATTGTTATCAAGTAACATGATGTACACAGAATGAAAAAATATATATATGTGAGAGAATGAATTACATGTTTGCATTAAAGGACCACTAATATGTTACTATGGAGATCAATAACAAACCCGCTAGAGCAATGTTACTATGGAGATCAATAACAAACCTGCTAGAGCAATGTTACTATGGAGATCAATAACAAACCCGCTAGAGCAATGTTACTATGGAGATCAATAACAAACCTGCTAGAGCAATGTTACTATGGAGATCAATAACAAACCCGCTAGAGCAATGTTACTATGGAGATCAATAACAAACCCGCTTAGAGCAATGTTACTATGGAGATCAATAACAAACCCGCTAGAGCAATGTTACTATGGAGATCAATAACAAACCCGCTAGAGCAATGTTACTATGGAGATCAATAACAAACCCGCTAGAGCAATGTTACTATGGAGATCAATAACAAACCCGCTAGAGCAATGTGACTATGGAGATCAATAACAAACCCGCTAGAGCAATGTTACTATGGAGATCAATAACAAACCTGCTAGAGCAATGTGACTATGGAGATCAATAACAAACCTGCTAGAGCAATGTGACTATGGAGATCAATAACAAACCCGCTAGAGCAATGTGACTATGGAGATCAATAACAAACCCGTTAGAGCAATGTGACTATGGAGATCAATAACAAACCCGCTAGAGCAATGTTACTATGGAGATCAATAACAAACCCGCTAGAGCAATGTGACTATGGAGATTAGATGGATTAGACAGGGAATGGACTGTATTTAGTGGAACCATGTAGAATCCAGTTCAGCAGAGGAGAGTCCAGGACCTGCAAACTGGTATTAGCATTTGGTTCACAGCAGATTACAGAACAGAGTAATATAAGGAGGGGAAATCAATTTGAAAAGAATCACCAATTGAGAAACTACACCCTGGCTAGTTTTGCTGCTACACGATGGTAGTTTCTTTGTTTTTAAACATGCTGTTCTAATTTTTAATTTTGGTTTTGGATATGCCATATTAACCTTCCAGCTGCCCTTCATTTTAGAACATAAGAACATAAGAAAGTTTACAAACGAGAGGAGGCCATTCAGCCCATCTTGCTCGTTTGGTTGTTAGTAGCTTATTGATCCCAGAATCTCATCAAGCAGCTTCTTGAAGGATCCCAGGGTGTCAGCTTCAACAACATTACTGGGGAGTTGGTTCCAGACCCTCACAATTCTCTGTGTAAATAAGTGCCTCCTATTTTCTGTTCTGAATGCCCCTTTATCTAATCTCCATTTGTGACCCCTTGTCCTTGTTTCTTTTTTCAGGTCGAAAAAGTCCCCTAGAGTTTTGAATGTTTGAGTCAGATCACTCGTAGTCTTCTTTGTTCAAGACTGAATAGATTCAATTCTTTTAGCCTGTCTGCATATGACATGCCTTTTAAACCCGGGATAATTCTGGTTGCTCTTCTTTGCACTCTTTCTAGAGCAGCAATATTCTTTTTGAAACGAGGTGACCACAACTGAACACAATATTCTGGGTGAGGTCTTACTAATGCATTGTAAAGTTTTAACATTACTTCCCAATTTCCATGACTCAAAAAGGCCATTTTTTTTCTTCTTAAGATTTTTCATTCTTAGCACCCAAGTAAACATTATGGACAGTTTTCAAAACAATTTTTGCTTTACTTTTAACACTACACACGTTTCTGTTGTGGATATGATAAACGCGTACATCTGCTTTCAGTAATGTATTAAATTTAACACAGTCTGCGTGTTTGTTTCTTTCTGGCCTGACGTCACCCCTACAGCCAGCCTGTCACAGTCGGCCAGGGTGTTCTCGGCTCACCGCCCATTCGAATGATATCGATTCTTTCTTTTGGTTCATTTTGTATTTGCTTAGCTTAAAGTATTTCACAGTTGCAGTTGTTTAGCAATTTCTCACCTGCTCAGTGTATTATTTATTTTTGGTTCATAGAGGTTGAAGAGAAAAAGGGGAAGCAAAAAATGTAACTTGGTGTTTGACCCTAATCACACTTTATCTAAAGTCTCAGCAACTGTGCTTATTTTAGCTACATCAGAAATAGCAACTGCTCATTTCTGCAAAGTTGCATGCCAACCGCGTGAAGAAAGTTTTCTTGCTTTTCTGCAATGGTGCTCTGATGGGCAGGGATTGGATGTATAGAGGTCTTACAAAAGGACACTGATTAAATGAATTACCTGCAGGGCTGCTGGGTGTACAATCCCTTGTTTGTCCATTGTCTGTGTTCCCCTTCACAGTAGTGGTGGAAGGGGTGGTACTTGAGCGTGTTGTGGTTGGGGGGGGGTTTCGGAGCTGAGAAAAGGAAAATAAGTGAAAATTATTACACTGTTTCTACTGCTTAACATTCCTCTAATTCAAAATAAATTATACATATTATACCATTAGTGCAGAACTATGTAAAAGTAGTCTGTGGGTTTCAGTAGCGACTTGTGACAAGTGGGGAGGCTAAACAACCAAACCAAACCCTGAGCAGCCTCTTGCCTTTACTTCATTTGAGGTCTGATTACACTGGGTGCGGTAGCGGAAAGCGGAAAAAATGGAATGTATTGTTTTGAATGGGTGCAATTACACTGAGTGTGGAACGGAAAAGCAGCACAGCGGAAAACCGCACGGGATAGAAACCAGAGCGATCTTTTAATAATTTCCATCTAGACCAATCAACTGAAGTTGTGTGACTTTATCTGCACTATATACAGTGAGAGATGGCGAACGAAAGACTGGTTTTCAGGGTGCAAAAGTGCCCTCATCTGTCCCATCCAGATTATAAGGATACGCTAAAGAAGCAAGACACCTGGGACACCATAGCGGCCAAACTAGACATGTCAAGTAAAAATATTTGCATTTGAAGAGCAACAGAAAACATACATTATATAGTGAACTCTATGCCATAGACCTCCAAGCAAAACACTTCAAAGCTGAAAAAAAAGAGGTCTCAATAATGACGGGCTTCTTGCAGTATTTCATGGAGGTTTTTTGTACAGGTTTTTAAATTATATTGTCATAAAAGTCTTGGATTCGCCTTGCCAGGTAAACAATTCAGTCATGCAATGCACACTACCTCTATATGGTGTGGAATAACATTGTTTGGTTCAGACATGAGTTAAAATATATATATATATATATATATATATATATATATATATATATATATATATATATATATATATGTGTGTGTGTGTGTGTGTGTTTTTATATCACTCTGCTACACAGGTGAAACGCTGCATGTTTTTTTTTTTTTTTTTAAATAGACACATACACAAATTGTGTGGCATTGTGACAGGAATGGCGAGTGGTGACATCAGGCCAGAGTCAGGAAGCAAAACACACAAGGTACTGCAGTCAAAAAGACACGGCGTGCGCCGTTTTATTTAAATAATACAAAAATAAAAGGTTTTAACAAAAAGACTTTGCTCACAGAGCTAAAACAAAACAGTTAAACAAAACAAATCCCAAACACAAAATAACAAAACCCATGTCAGGCTGAACCTATCCGTTTTAGTTTCACTTTTATTTCTCTCTCACTCCTCGCTCTCGTTCCTCCTCTGAACACCCACTTCAAAACTCCCACCTTGAGTGCAGAGAGCTGCAGGCTTTTATGCAGGTGACCATCTCCCGATTAGCAACAATTACACAACTAATTCAACTCGGGAGATGGTCACCTACTGCATGAGGTTTTTAATTATTCCTGGCAGAATACAACAACAACACATATGGTGCTTCGCCAACAAATATATACATAAATAAATCATATGTTTCTGGGGGCGGCCATGGTGGAATGTCCTCCACCCCCAATTTCTTCTTGGCTAGCAGCTCCCTTGTCCGGGTCACCGGCCACCGTTTCTCCTGCTGCGAAAGTGTGGCTGGGGGAGCTGACACTGTTACCCCTTCATGGCCGGCAGCTCCCCTTTGTGGGGTTCTGGTCACAGTACTTCCTGCTGCATGGCAGGACTGGCAGCGACCCCAGGCAAAGCAGGACCCTCGGTGACCACAGGCGAAGCAGGACAGGCAGCAACCCTAGGAGAAGCAAAAGACACAGCAAATCCAGGTGAAGCGGAACCTTCAGCAGCCCTAGGCAATGCGGAGCAGCAGGCAGCCCCAGGCAATGTGGAGCAGCAGGCAACCCCAGGCAATGTGGAGCAGCAGACAACCCCAGGCGATGTGGAACAGCAGGCAACCCCAGGCGATGCGGAGCAACAGGCAACCCCAGGTGATCCAAACGTGGCATCCCTGAGCGGAGTGGGCGTGGCATCTCTAAGCGGAGCGGGCGTGGCATCTCTGAGCGGTGCAAGGCAGGCATCCTTGGGCAGGGAAAGGCAGGCAGTGCAAGGCAGGCATCCTTGGGCGGTGCAAGGCAGGCATCCTTGGGCGGTGCAAGGCAGGCATCCCCAGGCGATGCACGACAGGGCAGCGGCGGTACCTCGGAAGGCGAGAATGGCAGCAGACCCTTGGGAGGCAACGGTGGCAGCACAGCCAGGACCAGCGGTGGTGCTGGGGTTGGCCCTCTTCCCAGCCACTGCAACCCGGCGGTTTTCCCCCTTGCTCTGCTCAGCAGCCTATGCAGGCCAAGCGGACCGCCAGCATCTTGTCCCGGTCCATCCTGTCTTGAAGGGAGAGGCAGCTCCTGCTCCTCTCCCTCGGGTGGTGGTGGAAGCAGAGGCAGCTCCTGCTGCTCTGCTCCTGGCGAAGGCGGCAGGGGCTCCTCCCCTTCTGGCTGCGAAGGCGGCAGGGGCTCCTCCCCTTCTGGCTGCAGCGGGGGAACCAGCAGGCATGCTCCCTCTGCTGGTGGCGGTAGTGGAGGCGGAACCAGCAGGTACTCTCCCTCTGCTGGTGGAGGCGGGAGCGACAAGCAGTCCTCCCACGAGGTGGAGGTGGCACCAGCAAGTATTCTCCCACTGCTGGTGGAGGTGGAACCAGCAGGTATTCTCCCTCTGCTGGTGAAGGTGGGAGCGACAAGCAGTCCTCCCACGGAGGTGGAGGCAGAACCAGCAGGTACTCTCCCTCACTCCACACGCAATAGAAAAAACGAAAAAAAAAAAAACAAAAAACTGCAGTACCCTTTCCTGCAGTACCTTTTCTGGCCTGAGTCCCGGAGGCTGTTGATCCCACGCTAAACACCATGTGTGACAGGGATGGACAAAACCCAGGTCAGGCTGGGCGATCGCCTTCACTGAACCTATACGTTTTAATTTCACTTTTATTTCTCTCTCGCTCCTCGCTCGCTCTCGTTCCTCCTCTGAACACCCACTTCAAAACTCCCACCCAGAGCGCAGAGAGCTGCAGGCTTTTATGCAGGTGACCATCTCCCGATTAGCAACAATTACACAACTAATTAAGCCCCATCCACAATCAAAGACCTCATGCAGAAGGTGGCCATCTCCCTATTAATTAATTCATTGTTTAATTTATTGCCAATGGGGAGATGGTCACCTGCATAAAAGCCTGCAGCTATCTGGAATTTGGGTGGGAGTACAGAGGAGAGTACGGGAGAGCGAGAGGAGAAAGGAAATCAAAAGTAAAATCAACCATTCTAGGAACAGTGACAGCAACTGCCCAGCCTGTCCTAGTATCATATTGTATTTTGTGTTTGTGATTTGTTTTTGTTTATCTTTTTTATTTTGTTCTGTGTGCAGTGTGTGTGTTTTTTTTGTTAAAACCTGTTATTTTATTTGTGTTATTTTTGTTTAAATAAACGGCGCATGCCGCGACCCTTGCCCTGCAGTACTTGCTTCGTTGTTTTCTTCCTGCATCTGGCCTGACGTCACCACACAGCCATCCTTGTCACATCTGCATAGATGCTGTATCTTTGAACAGTAATGAACTGCAGAGGATCTGTCCAAACGCATTACTCATGTCCTGCAGCCATCTTCTTGTGTGTCCTAAAGCTCATTGACAGAGGAAACGCAGCACGACCCAAACTTGTGGTTTATTGATAAATCAACTGAAACACAACCGAGACCTGCACAAGCCAAGGTACAGAGGAAGAAGCTCATCTGATAAAGAAAAGCATAGTTAAGAGAGAGGGGGTTTGATTGGAACAATATGAAGTTAATAACTAAAGTTCAGGAGGCAGACACCAATCTTCACATCGCCAATTTAAATAATTAAATTTCCACATCAGCAATTCAAACCTGTAGCACTATAAATACTCTGCTCACTTACCCTTCGTCTTCATTTCAATTCATTTGTAATCATAACCCACCACCTTCCCCATCTCCACCTCTTTAAATTTAGGATTATCTCCTATTGGGAGGTGTCTCTGCCTCGTCCACACGGCCAACCAGCGAGTCCTCAACCAAGTTAGGTTTGATGCCAAATGAATGTATAACAATGTCATTCTGTGTATTGTTGTCTCAGTTCATTGCATACTGTATTTGCTTAACTTCCTCACTGTATTTCACAGTTGCAGTTGTTTATCAATTCCTCACCTCCTCAGTGAATTATTTTTTTTGGTTTACACGTATTGAATAGAAAAAGGGGAAGTAAAGTTGGTGCGTGATGGTAATCACACTTTATCTAAAGTCTCAGCAACTGTGATGGTTTTAACTACATCAGAAATAGCAACTGTGCTCATTTCTGCAAAGTTGCATGCAAAGTGCTTGAAGAAAATGTCTGGCTTTTCTGCAATGGTGCTTCTTCAAGTTAAAGTGAATTATAAGAAGCAGTTTAGAGGAGTTGTGAAGTGCAATTTAAAAATGAGGAGAGTGGGGAGAGACAGGAAACGAGAGGAGGGGGAGACAAATACTGCACATAATAGCAGATAGTTAATGGCAGAACAGTAATTATTAAGCTATTCTACCCTTACGTTTAACTAATTTACAGGATTTCTAACAATTAAAAGAAAGCATTATCTGTACATAATGTATATTTAAAGTAAATGACATATCAATAGTTTACAATATACAGTACAGTAGAGTTCTGACAAACAAAACAAATTAAATGTGTTCCAGAACACTGTAAATAAGAAGTATTGCCATCATGCAGCCAAGATAGCACCTATTCCAAAAGACATGACTGCAAGGTGTGTGGAAGCTTGTAGATTGTTATACTTAAGGTTGAAAATCCTTCAGGGATAGCGTGGGTTAAATCTGTAACCAAGTCTGCTCTGTCACTCTAGAGACTGAATATGTGCAGTCATGTACTCGGATGCACCTGCCAACTGAGCATCTCATATCAAAGTGTGGCAGATGAGCTGTCTTGCACATCTGAAACTAACATGTAGTTTTTCTAAGTAACACATAAAATGTTAATCATTTTTTTGCTCACTGCTCTCACATGTTTGCTAGATGGGTGATGATGTGTTCAACTCCTCTCATTGGATCGCTTTCATCAATATTCCAAAAAATGTGTCTCCATCTATGGATTTTGCTATAACTTAGTCATTAGGGTGAGTTATTATTACAATGATTTTGATAACATACCTTTATTGACAGTCACTTCCACTTTAGTGTATTTGTTTTTAGACCAATCTATATCAACTCCACAGTGATATATCCCGGCATCTTCTAGTGTCAGCTCTGTGATGGTCACAGTGAAGACTCTCGCTGACCGGTTATCATACAGAGAGAATCTCCCCTCTGTAACGAGGGTCTCAGGCTTGCCACTTCTGATTACATCACTGCATGATGGCCAGGAACCACTACACAGGTACTTTACATTCTCTTTATATTCAGGTTGATATGGGCATTCAACCTTTACATTTTCACCTTCAATCCCATTTACTAGAAATCCTTCAGCTGACTTCACAGAACCTAAAACTGATAATAAGAGACAACAAATTAGATGCTAATACAAATATTGAAATTCATGTGAGAACAGAATCAGAAACAGGTTTAAAATAATATAACAGCCAAACTATAGAAAAGCCCTCAGGTCTTCTAAACCCAATCACTGACTATGAATGAGAACAGCATCAAACTGAGCAGGACTCCCTACCTGATACAGGAAATCATCATGAGTGCGGTGTGGAGCATTACAGAAGACATCTATCACAGTAAAGCACTATAAACACACACTGACACTCACGCGTTCATCTATCACAGTAAAGCACTATAAACTCACACTGACACTCACGCGTTCATCTAATACAGTAAAGCACTATAAACTCACACTGACACTCACGCGTTCATCTATCACAGTAAAGCACTATAAACTCACACTGACACTCACGCGTTCATATATCACAGTAAAGCACTATAAACTCACACTGACACTCACGCCAATCATCTATCACAGTAAAGCACTATAAACTCACACTGACACTCACGCGTTCATCTATCACAGTAAAGCACTATAAACTCACACTGACACTCACGCGTTCATCTATCACAGTAAAGCACTATAAACTCACACTGACACTCACGCGTTCATCTATCACAGTAAAGCACTATAAACTCACACTGACACTCACGCATTCATAATAGTGAACATATTCTAAATAGTCAGTGTATACAGTTTGGAGAAGATTGCCAGTTCTGTGTTACTGTATACAAAATCATTCAGAACAGATTACATGTAATCCAGGTTAGAGAATCACAGTGCTGTCAACAGTTTCCTGAAACTCAGACCTGTTCAAAATCAACCTTCTTTAATAAGTAGTTGACAACAATTAAACACTCTTTACTGAATCAGCAAATCACAAAAACATACCTATAATAAGACAGATGGTGACTTCAACAATGGCTTTCATCTTTAGATACTGAGCAGATCTGCTCCCCCTTTGCTTTTACTCTGGGCAAAGAATACCACAGGAAATGACTTTTCAGAATACCACAGGAAATGACTGACCTTCTGTATTCTATAAATGGGCATGTGTACAACTTCACCACGCCAAAGTGTGAAACACACCAAAACACTGCTTGCAAAGCAGACATGTCACTAGAGCAGGGCTGCACAACTCTGCTGCATGATCCCTCGGCTGCATGTACTCTCGTTTTAACTGGCTTCAGGCATTTGAGGTGAGTAGCTATACAGGGCTTCAATTAATTATGTTGATCCTGGCTGGGAAAACATAGTATTCTATTATTGTATTTATTGTTGGAAATGTAGAAAACCTCCAGTTTAACCGGTCTGATGGACTATTTTTTCTCCAAAGCAGAAGAATATACAATATTTTATTTTTTTTTGAAAAAACAAAAACAAAACAAAAAAACTTGTTTTTTCCACTTTTTATCGTGTCAGTTTTATAAGCGGGATAACACACTCCAGGGCCTGTGGGTTGTGTTGCATTAACACACGGCTTTGCTTCGTGCCTCCAACCCAACCACATGTTAATGCAACACAACCCACGCCCTGTCATGTGCTATCCCTTACTTAATAGGTACTCAACTGGAATGAAAACCTGGAATGGATCTCGAGGGCCGGAGTTGTGTCCCCCTGCATTAGAGCCTCCTGTTGATCCAGTTAAGTAATTTAGGCACAGCTGGAATAGACACCAGCAGACCCCAGGTCCAGGATTGAGAGCCACTCATACACAGCAGTGCTTCTCAACTCCAGCCCCTGTGTCTGCTGGTTTCTGTTCAAACTGAGCTCTCAGAAACAAAGGGTGGAAGTAAACTCTTTATTTTAAATGTATCTTCCCTCATTGTGACAGGTAATGGTCACTAGTGGCCAGTATTGAGTTTGATTTGTTTTCTTGTTATGGGTAGAGGAATTGGTTAAGACTGCTGGTTCAGTTTAGAATGAGGGACCCAGCTGCAGCCTATATAAGGAGCAAACTGAAAGACAAAGGCTTGCTGTGTGTTTTCTGGGTAAAGGCTGTGTAGGGAGGATGGGAAATCTCAGTTTAAAAGACCTGAGTGCTTTTCTATAGTTTGTTATTATTTGTTTTTTTAAATCTTTCTAATTCTGTTGAATTTCAATATTTGTATTAGCATCTAATTTGTTGTCTCTTAATACCTCTCAAGATACCACATTATTTTACATACAATTACCCATTTATACAGTTGTTTTTTTACTGGAGCAATCTAGGTTAAGTACCTTGCTCGAGGGTACAGCAGCAGTGTCCTCCACCTGGGATTGAACCCACAACCCTCCAGTCAAGAGTCCAGAACCCTAACCACTACTCCACACTGCTGCCCTTAAGAGACAACACATTTTAGGTTCTGTGAAGTCAACTGAAGGATTTCTAGTAAATGGGATTGAAGGTGAAAATGTAAAGGCTGAATGCCCATATCAACCTGAATATAAAGAGAATGTAAAGTACCTGTGTCATGGTTCCTGGCTATCATGCAGTGATGTAATCAGAAGTGGCGAGCCTGGTCATTTCAAGGGCTTTGCTGCAAATGTGTTTCTTATCCGTTAAGTGCCATTGTCCTAATCTGAGGCTACTTTGTCATTTTTGGCGCATTTTTAACTGGCATCTTATTTAAATGTTCTTTTAACTCTATTGTTATGATAACTTACTCTAATTGTGTTAACCGTAACAGTTAAGTCTAGATGTAACATATCAGATTACATAAACACACCTTGTGTTCAGTTTTTTTTTCAAAAATAAATGTATTGGTCCTCTATGGGTAGAGGCAGCGGTCCAGATAAGCTGCGTACCTGCCGTTTCTACACATTAACATTTACGAAATACACACTAAATTGAAATGTAATAATACAAGGTCGCTCCTCCATTCTGACAACCTGTGCAACTGAAATGAACTCCTTTGCCTGACGCGGGAGTATTTTATGATGTGTCAGCACTGACCTTGATTGAATTTTCAGTATGTAGCCTATGAGATTTCACTGTGTAGTGTATGAGGTTTCACTGTGTAGTGTATGAGATTTCACCATGTAGTGTATGCGAGTTCTGGATGAGCTGGAGCGGACGGGTGACGGACGCAGGGAGGCCAGCCAGGAGGGAGTTGCAGTAGTCTAGGCGGGAGAGTACCAAGGCCTGGACCAGGAGCTGGGTGGCATAGTTGCTCAGGAAGAATCGGCAAGTGCGTTCCAGAGTGGAGATGTGCTGAGAATAAGAGAGGCAGGGGTCCAGGGTGACTCCGAGGTTCTTAGCAGAGGAAGAGGGAGAGAGTGTGGTAGATTCCAGAGGAACAGAGATAGCGAGATCAGAGGAGGGGGAGGAGGAGGGAAAGAAAAGGAGGTCAGATTTAGAGAGGTTGAGTTTGAGGTGATGCGAGTGCATCCAGGAGGAAATAGCAGACAGACAGGTAGAGATACGGGAGGAGATGGTAGAGTCAGAGGTGGGGAAGGAGAGGAAAATCTGAACATCATCAGCATAGAAATGGTATGAGAAACCATAGGATGCGATGAGGGGCCCAGGAGCGGGTGTAGAGAGAGAACAAGAGAGACCCAAACTGACCCTTGGGGACTCCTGTTAAGAGAGGGTGAGGTGTGGAGGTTGCTCCACGCCAGGTTACCTTTGTAAGTGCGGTTGGAGAGGTAGGGGAGAACCAGGCCAGAGCAGTGCCAGAGATCCCCAGGTCAGCGAGAGATGATAGTAGAATAGAGTGATCAACAGTGTCAAAGGCAGCAGAGAGGTCGAGGAGAATTAGGGACAGAGGAGAGAGGCAGCTCGGGCAGACTTAAGTGAGTTGGTGACAGACAGGAGGGCAGTTTCAGTGGAGTGAGCAGAGCGGAAGCCAGATTGGAGAGGGTCGAGCAGAGTGGTTGGACAGGAAAGCAGAGAGCTGGCGGTGTACAGTCCCACTCGAGGGTTTTGGAGAGGAAAGGTAGGAGGGAGACAGGACGGTAGCTCTGGAGGAGGTGTGGCCAAGGGTAGGTTTTTTGAGGAGGGGAGTGATAGAGGCTTTTTTGAAGGCAGAGGGAAAAAGACCAGAAAGTAGAGAGGTGTTGAGAAGGGAGGAGATGAAGGGAAGTAGAGCAGGAGCAGCAGCTTGAAAGAGGTGAGTGGGGAGGGGGTCCAAGGCACACGTGGTGGGTTTGTGACCCTGGAGCAGGGAGGAGAGGTCAGAGTCTGAGAGGGGAGAGAAAGTGAGAAGGATGGTGAGTTAGTAGGGGATGCAGTGGGTGTAGGGGGTTGGAGCAGGAGGGGGGGTGCGGGGGAGGGAGAGGTGTTAAAGAGTTTGCGGATATCTGAGATTTTAGAAGAGAAGAAAGAGGCAAAGTCATCAGAGGAGATAGAGGAGGGAGGAGGAGGGGGGAGGGTTTAGGAGGGAGGAGAAGGTAGAGAATAGTTTACGTGGGTTGTTAGTGGAGGTTGGAGAAGTAGGAGGAGAACCAGTGCCAAGTAGTGCCAAGTCCTTGCACATACAGCAGCTTCCACAGCTAAACATCTGGGGGTGTTCCTCTCAATGCTACACTTTATAGCAGGAAAACAAAACTGGTTAATTCACCATTGTGATATTTCAAACATTCTACATTTATTTAAAAATAGAGACCAACACTTCAAACAACAGACGTGTTTCGACTCCAAAGAGCCGTCCTCAGTGTTTAAAACAAACAAAGCAAACCCAGCCCTTAATATCGTTATTACCAATTAGTGAACATGATTAAACACAGGTTTGTTAAGCAGACAATTCATTATCACAGACATACACTTCATCAAGTAAAGTTTTCAATCAGATATCCCAACATCAATGATTGGCAAAGAAGTTACACTTTGTAACCCAAACAAACCTTAATAGTTATTAATCAATTGATGAAGATGATTAGATCCAGGTATTGTTAAACAGCCAGCTCATTACCACAAACATACACTTAATGAAGTGAAATTTACAATGAATTATCTAACCATCAACGATCTGCAAATTGAAACAAGAAACAAACCCCACCCTTAATATAGTTCTTTAAATTGCACAATGGTGAATTAATTAATGTGTTTGTGTGTGTACTCCATGTTTACACACTATCAACACTTTTCTGAGCATCAACGCACCAAATACAAATGAATGAAATGCTTGAACTTTCAGCGTGAGTTTTAAATTTTGTAGCATTACTGATACACTTTATATAAAATAGATTTTTATTCATATTTATTTCACTATATTTATTTATTTTATAGTTTCAATTAGAAAAAATATTAAATTGCTTTGAAGAAATGTAAAGAAATAAAAAAATCTTGTATATTAATATTGAAATACGTTAATATGTGTTTTAAACCATAGATTGCTTTAAAATGCAATAGAAATATGTTGGATTGTAATATGCTATGTATGTATGTATGCATGCATATATATATTTATTTATTTCCTTTAAGAGGAGTAAAGTGTCTGATTTAGTTTATTTTCAGTTTGTATTTAAGTATTAGAAAATTAACAATGTTCACCTTTATCTTTTCCTTACTAGATATAAATCAAGAAATATATTTTCATTTTTATTTCAAACTAAATTAGTAAATATAAATCCAATGACAGCCCTTCAGCCTCTGCAATGTATTTAGAATACATGAATAATCAAGATATTTACCAGATTGATCTTGTCTTTTATTTTGAGCCCTTGTTATTGAGCTCAGCGTGTTTGTGTGCAGTTGAGCTCCTCCACAGGCCGTGTCCCGTTTCATTGCCTTCACCCTCAGCACCTGCAGTAGGTCCCAGCTGCAGCAGTGCAGTCGCTGTGCAGACCTGCTGAGGGAGGTTTTTGTATGGGTGTGTAGCACTGTGTGAACACATCTTTACTGTTGAGGTAGTGGTAACTCTGACAGTAGTAATCTCCTGCATCTTCAGCCTGGACTCCACTGATGGTCAGAGTGAAGTCAGTCCCAGATCCACTGCCACTGAAACGAGTTGGGATCCCAGACTCAAGGGTACTTGCAGAATAGATCAGGAGTTTGGGAGCTTCTCCAGGTTTCTGTTGGTACCAGGCTAGACAGGGTTTACTGCTGCAAGTGCCCACTGCGCTGCTGATTTTACAGCTCAGAGCGACTGTGTCTCCTGGGAGAACAGATTTCACTGCTGGAGTCTGAGTCACAGTATACTGTCCACTGGATTCTGAAAATAATAAATAATAATATAGAACATTAGAATAAATGAGTGAATTAAATAATGAAAATGCATTACATTTCAGCATGTTTTCATTTCATCTTTTTAATTTCCCTGTTTTACTTTGTATTAAGAATTGTCCCAAAAACAGATATTTCTTTAAACATGTTTTTCTAAATGATTCTTACCCTGAGTGCAGATGACAAGTGCCCAGATGAAGATGCTGATAAAAGTCATTGTATAAAAGTCATTGTATAAAGATATTTACCAGATTGATCTTGTCTTTTATTTTGAGCCCTTGTTATTGAGCTCAGTGTGTTTGTGTGCAGTTGAGCTCCTCCACAGGCCGGGTCCCGTTTCATTGCCTTCACCCTCAGCACCTGCAGTAGGTCCCAGCTGCAGCAGTGCAGTCACTGTGCAGTCCTGCTGAGGGAGGTTTTTGTACGGGTGTGTAGCACTGTGTGAACACATAGCCACTGGAGTAGTGGTAACTCTGACAGTAGTAATCTCCTGCATCTTCAGCCTGGACTCCACTGATGGTCAGAGTGAAGTCAGTCCCAGATCCACTGCCACTGAAACGAGTTGGGATCCCAGACTGAAGGGTACTTGCCAAGTAGATCAGGAGTTTGGGAGCTTCTCCAGGTTTCTGTTGGTACCAGGATAGGTAGTTGTTACTGTACACTGCGCTGCTGACTTTACAGCTCAAAGCGACTGTGTCTCCTGGGAGAACAGATTTCACTGCTGGAGTCTGAGTCACAGTATACTGTCCACTGGATTCTGAAAATAATAAATCATAAAAAAGAAAATAATAGTAAATTATTGAAATAAATGATGAAAACAGATTACATTTAAAGACTTTTTCACTTGTTTGCATGTTTTACTTTTAATACTTATTATAAAATTGTCCAACAACTAGATTTTTTTTAAAAAAAGTGTTTTTCTAAATGATTCTTACCCTGAGTGCAGATGACAAGTGCCCAGATGAAGATGCTGATAAAAGTCATTGTTGTTGTGGATTCTGTTGCCATGAAGGGGAGTTTCTCAATCATGAAGTGTTAAACTCACAGGGCTATAAACACTCCCAGAGCACTGAAGCATGTGCTGCCAATGCAAAGTGTCTTTTCTATGCAAATTGTCTTCCTTGGCACAGCAGCCACTTGTAGCCAAGAAGTGGTGTAAACACAGGCTTGGTGCTGTGTGTTCTGACAGAGCAAGATTAGCAGTTTAGCATGAACACTCCCAGGACAGCAGGACTAGACAAAGAACAGCTTTAATAGGAGCATATGAGGGAGAGCCAATCAGCTGAGCCCTTATTCCACTCAACACAGCTGGAATGGAGTCAAGTGTGGAGTGTGTTTAAAGCAGTACTTGCACTGTGTGTTCAGAAAGAGCAAGATTAGTAACTGCCCTGGCATTAACACTCCCAGGACAGTGGGACTATACAATAGAGCCCAGCTATTAAGAGTAGCATTGGAACCTGATTAGCACAGTCCTTAATGCACTCATTAAAGTGTAATGCAGCAGTACTGCTTATTAAACAGCAGCACCGTCATGATTGAAGTGCAGTGAAGTTTTCACTGGCTTCAGTAACACTAGAAGTCACTAATTCCTTGTTTGGTTCTGTGTTGAGTGGCTCTTGCGATGCTGTAGGTAGTTCATCCACAATGTCAAACACTCCATCAGAAAGCCTTCAGGAACAGTAGAAGACACTGTGTCTGGAGTCCAAACTGTTCCTTCTAGTGTTACTGAAGAGCTC
Organism: Huso huso; assembly: GCA_036884735.1. NCBI lineage: Eukaryota > Metazoa > Chordata > Actinopteri > Acipenseriformes > Acipenseridae > Huso > Huso huso. The sequence continues at coordinate 1,391,214 of CM072693.1, read as the reverse complement.
TCACTGGCACTGAGGGCAGCACTACTGCCCCACTGGCACCTTTGGGATGGGAAGGGTCAGAATGGCAGGAGAAACATGATTGCACTGGGATTCTTGTCAGTCTGGGGTTCTGCTGTAATAACTTATTACTGTGTTATGACATTATAAAAAGGAGGGCTGTTCTGGCTTTCTCTTTTGGTCAGTGTAAATATTTGCAGTCTGTGTTGTGTGTCAGGCAGGATTGTGTCTGATGGTTTGATTTACTTTGTTTAAAATGAAGTCAAAGCCTAAAGGAGTTACATGTTAAGTCGAGCATCTGTTTCTATCCCTCACTGCCAGGGGTGGAATCAAGGGGAAATTAATCCCAAGTGTGGTGATATTAGAGTCAGAGATTCCCAGCATGCATCACTGTGAGCAGCTCCTTCCTCCAGACACAGACCACACTGTAATGTTTAGATGACTGGGTGTGAGAAGCCTTGTGTTAGCAATGGGAGAACTGTGCTGACTGGGGAGGTAACTGCTGCCTATTTCAATTGTCTTATTACTGTAAAGTTTTTGCATTATGGACAGGAGTGGTGCTCTGGCTCCCTCGTGTGGTCAGTGTTAATAACTGCACTGTGTCTCTCTGCACTTCATTCACTAAACACAGACCAGCTCGTGTTTCCAAATTACACTTTGTCATTAAAATGCTGCTTTTATCATCAAGATCTTTGGGCTACTTTTCCTGTGAGAATACAACAGTTATAAAGAGCATAATCCATATTTTAATTATTAAGTAACTGAAAAAAACAAGGGTAAATTACTAAATATAATTTGTTGTATGCTGTGATTGTACAATGCCCCAGTTAGGTCACATCTAGAATACTGTGTGCAGTTTTGGTCACCTCACTCCAGAACAGATATTATTGCACTGGAGAAAGTGCAGAGAAGGGCAACAAGGCTTATCCCAGGACTAAGTGGCATGAGCTACGAGGACAGACTAAAAGAATGAAATCTCTTCAGCCTTGAAAAAAGAAGAGAACGAGGGGACTTGATTGAAGTGTACAAAATCCTACCTGGTCTGGACAAGGCGGAACTTCCTGTTAGTTACGGGGAGTTTTAGAAACAGGAAGGGACAGGCAATGGGAGGGACTTACTTACTTTTCCAACCATGTTGGAGATGTTGCGCTGGTAGTGAAGAGAAGTGTTGGAGATGTTGCACTGGGAGTGAAGAGACATGTTGGAGATGTTGCGCTGGTAGTGAAGAGACATGTTGGAGATGTTGCACTGGTAGTGAAGAGACATGTTGGAGATGTTGCGCTTGGTAGTGAAAAAAGACATGTTGGAGATGTTATGCTTGTAGTGAAGAGACATGTTAGAGATGTTATGCTGGCAGTGAAGAGCCAGCAGTTTGTTGGTCTGCACGCTGTGTGTGTCACTGTTTCTGTTTTCAGACAGATTTTCTCTTTGTTCCACTTGCATTGGATAGACGTGTTGAGCAACATGCAGCAATACTAACTTTGCTTGTTTGCTTATTCCTCTATTCCTCTATTCCTCTATTGCTCAAACCAGTTTTTTTGGTTCTATATTTTTTGAGTTGCTACTTTGGACCTTTTTTCAAACTGTTTCTGGATCAAGGAAAGATTCAACCACAGGGCCTTACCGGCAGGATACAGACAGAAGGAATCAGCACTGTGGATGTCACTGCAGATTACCGGGTGAGATCAAACCTTTTTCATTTAACAGCTGCAGTGGATTACAGATGTTTGAATGTCCTTTCAGTGTTTTTTTCATTATTTGGATGTTTTTTTTTTTGTTTGAATACTTTTGAACTAAATCACACCCTCTTTTGGATTTGTTTCTGCTTGTTGTCTGAACAGGATTGAGTCATTGCTTTGCTACAGATCTCTTGCACTCTGTATTGTAGGTATATCTTTATTGTGTGCTCACCTGTTTGTTTTCTGAGCTGTGCCGACCCCTTGCTTGTAAATTCTGTCTTTAAGTATCTTTCTGTCCTGTGCTGTGAGCCACTCCTTTGAATGTTTAATCCACAGAATACCGTACTTACTCTAGAATTCATTTACTGTAAACCCTGTATGTAAATCACACTCTTTGTACCCTTTAAATTCTCTTATTACGCTGGAACTATTTACTTGCTCACTCCTATATGTTTAATGGTTCATTTTGTGTCACTTTTCTTACAAGTTCAAATCTCTATAAAACCAGATCAAGACAATCCTATCTGAACAATATGATAATATAGATCACATTGTGATGCACATCAGGCTGTTTATGTGTGTTTGACTGACACAGCCCAATCAACCCCAGCTCTGTGCAGACCAACTGCAGTGGCTTTGCAGCTGCTCTCAGCCTCAGCCCCTGTGGTTACTGTCTATGAGCCAGAGCAGTTCCTGCAGAGCTGAGGGAGGTTGTTGTACGGACGTGTATCACTGTGTGAACACATAGCCACTGGAGTAGTGTGCACTCTGACAGTAGTAATCTGCTGAATCTTCAGCCTGGACTCCACTGATGGTCAGAGTGAAGTCAGTCCCAGATCCACTGCCACTGAAACGAGTTGGGATCCCAGACTCAAGGGTACTTGCAGCATAGATCAGGAGTTTGGGAGCTTCTCCAGGTTTCTGTTGGTACCAGGCTAGGTAGTTGCTGTACACTGCACTGCTGACTTTACAGCTCAGAGCGACTGTGTCTCCTGGGAGAACAGATTTCACTGCTGGAGTCTGAGTCACAGTATACTGTCCACTGGATTCTGAAAATAATAAATAATAATATAGAACATTAGAATAAATTAGTGAATTAAATAATGAAAATGCATTACATTTCAGCACGTTTTCATTTCATCTTTTTAATTTCCCTGTTTTACTTTGTATTAAGAATTGTCCCAGAAACAGATATTTCTTTCAACATGTTTTTCTAAATGATTCTTACCCTGAGTGCAGATGACAAGTGCCCAGATGAAGATGCTGATAAAAGTCATTGCTGTTGTGGATTCTGTTGCCATGAATGGCAGCTCTCAATCATGAAGTGTTAAACTCACAGGGCTATAAACACTCCCAGAGCACTGAAGCATGTGCTGCCAATGCAAAGTGTCTTTTCTATGCAAATTGTCTTCCTTGGCACAGCAGCCACTTGTAGCCCAGCAGTAGTGTAAACACAGGCTTGGTGCTGTGTGTTCTGACAGAGCAAGATTAGCAGTTTAGCACGGCTGGGATGGGAAGGGTCAGACTGGCAGGAGAAACATGATGTGATTGGGATTGCTGTCAGTCTGGGGCTGTGTTGTAACAGCCTGTTTTATTACTGTGTCGTTACTTCATACAATGAGTGCTGTTCTGGCTTTCTCTTTGGTAGTGTTCATAAGTACACCCTTTGCAGGATTGGGTCTGATGGTTTGAATGGAAATTGCTTAAGAATACAATGAAATACAATGTTATTCACTTGAGTTTGCTGAAGGATATTTGAGAATGTTTTAATAGAAATCATTTTAAAAATATGATGTTCAGTGAACTGTTTTACATTATGGAAATCAGTGGTGCTGTGTGTTTTGAAAATACCAAAATAACACCCCCCTTCAGATTGGGTTTGAACAAGTGCCTGCTTCCCTCTTGTGGTGAGTGTTAGTAACTGCAGTCTTTGCTGTTCAGGATCAGTTTAATGAAGATGCAATCCCTTGGTTTAAAATGTGTGCTCCACTTTCATCAGCCTCTCACAGTAAAAGCCATTGCAGGAGAAAGTGGAGTAACATATGGGACACGGGGCACGAACGGACAGACTGTGTGAGCTGATAAAAACTCAATTAGCTATCTGTATGATGATTTGTCTTTTTTATTTCTTTTTTAACAACCGTGATGAGAAGATTTATTTAAAGTGAAGTCAAAGCCAAAAACAATTTTGTGTTAATTTGAGGGTGTGTTTATTCACTGGTAGTGAGAATACAATGTAAAGATCCAATTAGCATAGTGGGGCAATGTGGGCACCTTCGAAAACATTCATCCTTTCTGCTCCAGTCTACTCTGAATACTCACGCTGTCACTGTGTGGCCCTTGTCCCAGTTTGCTCACTTTGCAATGAGGATAATGAGGCTGCATTAGAAAACATTCCTCCACACTGCTCGATGTCTTCTCATACAGACTGTTTGACTTCTCAACCTGTCACTGTGTATCTCTGTTTCAAGCTGTCACTGTGTATCTCTGTTCCAAGCTGTCACTGTGTATCTCTGTTACAAGCTGTCACTGTGTATCTCTGTTACAAGCTGTCACTGTGGATCTCTGTTACAAGCTGTCACTGTGTATCTCTGTTACAAGCTGTCACTGTGGATCTCTGTTACAAGCTGTCACTGTGGATCTCTGTTACAAGCTGTCACTGTGTATCTCTGTTACAAGCTGTCACTGTGTATCTCTGTTCCAAGCTGTCACTGTGTATCTCTGTTTCAAGCTGTCACTGTGGATCTCTGTTTCAAGCTGTCACTGTGTATCTCTGTTACAAGCTGTCACTGTGTATCTCTGTTCCAAGCTGTCACTGTGTATCTCTGTTCCAAGCTGTCACTGTGTATCTCTGTTTCAAGCTGTCACTGTGTATCTCTGTTCCAAGCTGTCACTGTGTATCTCTGTTCCAAGCTGTCACTGTGTATCTCTGTTACAAGCTGTCACTGTGTATCTCTGTTCCAAGCTGTCACTGTGTATCTCTGTTACAAGCTGTCACTGTGGATCTCTGTTACAAGCTGTCACTGTGTATCTCTGTTCCAAGCTGTCACTGTGGATCTCTGTTCCAAGCTGTCACTGTGTATCTCTGTTTCAAGCTGTCACTGTGTATCTCTGTTACAAGCTGTCACTGTGTATCTCTGTTTCAAGCTGTCACTGTGTATCTCTGTTTCAATCTGTCACTGTGGATCTCTGTTACAAGCTGTCACTGTGTATCTCTGTCACACTTTGCCACACTTTCAGGTTACTAGCACAGTGACTGCCGGGGGTGGAATCAAGGGGAAATGAATCCCAAGTGTGGAGGTATTAGAGTCAGTGTTTCCCAGCATGCATCACTGTGAGCAGCTCCTTCCTCCAGACAAAGACCACACTGTAGTGTTTAGAAGACAGGGTGTGAGGAGCCTTGTGCTAACAATGGGAGAACTGGGCTGACTGGGGATTTAGCTGCTGCCTATTAAAATTGTCCTATTACTGTGTTATTACACTGTGGACAGCAGTGGTCCTCTGGCTCCCTCCTGTGGTCAGTATTAATATCTGCAGTGTGTCTCTCGGAGGTCACATTAATGAGTGCACTTTATTCACTTGAACACAGAGCAGCTCCTGTGTCAGCTGTCACTGAATCTCTTTATTCCATGATTTGCTGTATTGAGCTGGAGGCTCAGAGAGTGTTTCCTCTTTCCTATCAGCTGTGTGTTTTGTGTTTAAACCTCAGAGCACTCTAGATATTTACTGACACCCTCCTCCCCTTTCCCAACTTGCTTTTTGCTCTTTCTTTTTGAATTAGGACTCTATAGAGTCCTTTTATGTAACTGTAACACTCGCTAGGCAGGGCTTACACAGAATTGAAATACATAATCACATTTGAGTCGGTCTGCCAGATTAGTGCGTAAGACACTGGACAAATAAAACAGTTACAGGTTATTTTATTCTGAAAGCAAATCAAGGATGGGATCAGAAACACCTCTTCCAATTAAAAAGAATCTTTTATTTTATTGCAGATAAAAAGAAATGGAATGTTAGCAGCAGATTAATACACAGCAGGAAACGTTCAGCACCAGAAGCACACTAAAGTCTGCGCTTGCAATAAATACCTGTGAAAATGATTGATTTAACATTGCAATCATTACAAATAAATACAAATATAAACAACGACCGCTCTGAAAACAACACACAACACAAAACACAGCAGTGTCTTGGCAGGCAAGGGATGTGGGAGAGCTGCATGCATCATTTTCTGCTGCAGATCAATCTGTAACCCCATTCAACATCATCTCCTGCTTTACCAGACAAGGAGCAGACAAAGCCTCACAAGACTTGACTAGCTCCTTGCTTACAGTATATCACTCTGTTACCCCAGTCTGCTCGTTGACTGACAATGTCCTGTATGGTTAACAATGAAGTCAGAATGGTTTCTTCCTCTTTCAATGCGATGCATTGGTTGTATCAGCCTGTGAAAGCATGCATTCCACACAGAGCTTCACACTGATAGTGCCAAGTCCTTGCACATACAGCAGCTTCCACAGCTAAACATCTGGGTATGTTCCTGTCAATGCTACACTTTATAGCAGGAAAACAAAACTGGTTAATTCACCATTGTGATATTTCAAACATTCTACATTTATTTCAAAACAGAGACCAAAACTTCAAACAACAGACGTGTTTCGACTCCAAAGAGACGTCCTCAGTGTTTAAAAGAAACAAAGCAAACCCAGCCCTTAATATCGTTATTACCAATTACTGAACATGATTAAACACAGGTTTGTTAAGCAGACAATTCATTACCACAGACATACAGGCGTGGACTGGCCATTGGGAAGTGCGGGAGAATCCCCGGTGGGCCGGTCTGTTTGGACATGCATGGGCCGCTAGTCTATGTTTGATTTATAATTATTATTAATATTTTTTACCCCATTACATGCTGAGAATTACACTGTTATTAACGTGGCGGTCTCGCTCTCGCGCGCGCACTCATCACCACACCAGTCATCTCTTGGGTAGAGCCAATATCCCAATATCTAAGGGGGGGGTGAGGAGTGGCCACTCCCTGATTGGACTTGCCCGGATTTTCTTAGAACGGGATTGGTCAACCAGATTTCATCTTTCGTTTGAACCTCTTGAATTGATAGTGGATGAGTGTCAGTGTAAAAAATGGAGAGAAAAAGAAAAGGTGGGGCAGAAAAGATTAGAGACAAACGGCAACGGTCTCTCGAGGCAGATGCCGCAAAGTGCACAAAAATAACTGACATGTTCCGTCGGCCGGCTGGTAGTAGGGAGAGCGAGGGACGTCAGGATGCCCGTGTTAATCAGACACCTCAGCCTAGGGAGCCCACTGAAGAAGATGACGCTGTGGCAGGGTCGAGCACAGCAGGTACAAGCAGTAGAGTTTATGGTTGCATTAAAATAGATTAAAGACTCGGCTGCGCCTCGTACCTAATAACACCTTGGCTGTGACTATATACACGACATATCATGGCCTCTCGTACCTTATTGCTTTTATAAAATGGCTACACCAATATTTGTAACGTTAGTCACTTTTTGAGATCTAGTCAGCGAGGTATAGTTATGCTAAACTCCGCTAGCAAATCGACTAGCCATCCTATGCTAGCTAGCTAGCTAGCTGGCTGACTAAAAAAAACATTAGCTCAAACATTTCCCAGGTTGCGTCTCTCTCTCGCTCCACCATTTAGCTGGCTACCCCTGATATAAACTGAAACAAAATCACGGCAAACCGAGCTGATGGTGGTATTAGCCAATTTTTATTTGTAAAACTATAGCATGACATGCCATTTGGCTATAGTATTGCCCCCTACTGGACACTCGCAGCGTAGATTTCACATTGCATGTATTGTATCACACTAACAAAATCCCAAATCTAAAGCAATCGTTCACATGAATTTGATTGGGTTTGATACTTCGGTCGATGTTGATTAGGTTGTTGTGCAAAGATATAATTTATGGAACAGTGAGAAGGCCTAACAGCGGCCTATGGTTGAATATAGCATGGCTGGATCGCTGACCAATCAGAGAGGAGGACCGGGACTATCCGTTTTATAAATTAAACAAGCTATGTTCTTGTGAGTATTCTTTCAAATTATAATAAAGTTTGCTAAAGGTATTAATTAAATTGATTGCTGTTGTTCTTTTATGCATATTAAAGCAGATGCAGCTGAGCTTGAGGAGCGAGAGGGAGGAGAATGGATGCTGTTGCAGAGTCCAGTGCAGAGAGAACAACAGCTGAGGAAAGAGAAGGAGAGAGACAAGATGCAGGCATTTGAAGTGAATGCAGGGGGTCAGCTGGTAGCTTTGATTACTTCACATGCCCTCAGTCCAAAGAGCTGGACATATTTTGTTATCACCCCAACACAGTGGGACAGACTGAAGATGTCAGCTTGGGATAGATACAGGTCAGAACAACAAGTGAGATGCCTGAGGAGGATGGAAACAGTGGAGCATGTGAAGAAGAGCTGGAGCTAGAAAACAAAACGTGCACTTCATGCAAAAAACTGTGCCATGTGTTGCTATTTGATTCTATCCCGATACAATTTATTGACTGATCCCTATCATGTAATTGGTTTGGGCTACAAATTCCTCCTGACTTTGTCAGTAACCACTTGGAAGGGTTCATGCCAATGTATACAGAGAAAGAGATACTGATGGCCCTAGACAGTGATGGAGTTATTGACAGGATTGCACAGAAGAGTGCGCTGCTAAACGCCTGCTGGTGACGTGAGGTAGGACAGTCTCGTTTACTTATATTTGGGTGAAGTAGTTGACTGTATTTTGAGATATAATTAGGGTTCTGAAACCCTATTGTAATTTTGGGTTGCTATTGGCTGAGTGCTGCTAATGGTTTCTAGAATTGCTAAATATGAGCCAATGTGTTCAGATTTTTTTTTTTAGGCCCTATTGAGAGACCACAATCTGTGTGAGGTCAGTGATGGTTTCTAGAATTGATAAATAAGATATGTGTTTATACTTTACAGTTTATTATTAGGCCTACTGAGGTTGGTTTTGGTGTGCAGAGAATGGTTTCTTTCTACGTGTTGCATTCACTGACCACAAAGCGGTGGCAGACAGAGACGTGCAGAGACAAAGAATAATGAATAGAAACATATTTTGTAGACGAAAAAATCTATGATATTTTCAATAGGGTAGCCTATTATTTCTGACTCCTAGATCATGAAGCCATGGTATGGCAACTGCCATAGCCCATACTTTTCCATACCTAAATCGCCCCTCATATGTTTGAAAACCTGGTAGTAGCTATAGCCAACAATGTACAAAGAAGTTTTACCCGAACAATTTAAAACTCTATTTTTTTTACCGATACTTCATCATGATGGTGTGCTGACTTCATTATTATTTCGGTATGTTGATTTTGACATAAATGTGGGCCGGTGGACCCGAACTTCCCGGGCCGATTTTTGGTCCCAGTCCGCCCCTGCAGACATACACTTCATCAAGTAAAGTTTTCAATCAGATATCCCAACATCAATCATTGGCAAATAAGTTACAATTTGTAAACTAATCAAACCTTAATAGTTATTAATCAATTGATGAAGATGATTAGATACAGGTATTGTTAAACAGCCAGCTCATTACCACAAACATACACTTAATGAAGTGAAATTTACAATGAATTATCTAACCATCAACGATCTGCAAATTGAAACAAGAAACAAACCCCACCCTTAATATAGTTCTTTAAATTGCACAATGGTGAATTAACAATGTGTTTGTGTGTGTACTCCATGTTTACACACTATCAACACTTTTCTGAGCATCAACGCACCAAATACAAATGAATGAAATGCTTGAACTTTCAGCGTGAGGTTTAAATTTTGTAGCATTACTGATACACTTTATAGAAATAGATTTTTATTCATATTTATTTCACTATATTTATTTATTTTATATTTTCAATTAGAAATATATTAAATTGCTTTGAAGACATGTAAAGAAATAAAAAAAAAATCTTGTATATTAATATTGAAATACGTTAAAACCATAGATTGTTTTAAGACTTGTAATGCAATAGAAATATGTTGGATTGTAATATGCTATGTATGTATGTATGTATGCATGTATATATTTATTTATTTCCTTTAAGAGGAGTAAAGTGTCTGATTTAGTTTATTTTCAGTTTGTATTTAAGTATCAGAAAATTAACAATGTTCACCTTTATCTTTTCCTTACTGTAGATAAATCAATAATTATATTTTCATTTGAAACTAAATTAGTAAATATAAATCCAGTGACAGCCCTTCAGCCTCTGCAATGTATTAGAATACATGAATAATCAAGATATTTACCAGATTGATCTTGTCTTTTATTTTTTAGCCCTTGTTATTGAACTCAGTGTGTTTGTGTGCAGTTGAGCTCCTCCACAGACCGTGTCCCGTTTCATTGCCTTCACCCTCAGCACCTGCAGTAGGTCCCAGCTGCAGCAGTGCAGTCGCTGTGCAGTCCTGCTGAGGGAGGTTTTTGTACGGGTGTGTAGCACTGTGTGAACACATCTTTACTGTTGAGGTAGTGGTAACTCTGACAGTAGTAATATGCTGCATCTATAGCTTGGAATCCACTGATGGTCAGAGTGAAGTCAGTCCCAGATCCACTGCCACTGAAACGAGTTGGGAGCCAAGACTGACGGGTACTTGCAGCATAGATCAGGAGTGTGTGGGACCTTCTCCAGGTTTCTTTTGGTACCAGGCTGGCGGTTGCCATTGCTATCACTGTACACTACACTGCTGGTTTTACAGCTCAGAGAGACTGTGTCTCCAAGGAGAACAGATTTTGCTGCTGGAGTCTGAGTCACAGTAATCTGTCCACTGGATTCTGTAAATAATATATAATGTGGAATATTATAATAAACAAGTGAATTGAATTATGAAAACACATAATAAATGTTAAGCCTTTTTCAATACTCCTGTTGTAATTTGAACACTTATACTGTATATTAAGAAATGTCCCAGAAACAGATTTTTGATATATTGACATTATAGTAAGTGATTGAAATAAATGATAAAAACAGATTACATTTCAAGACTTTTTCATTTGATTTAATTCAGTTTGCCTGTTTTCCTTTTTAATATTTATATATATTAATTGTCCCACAAATAGATTTTTTAAAATGTGTTTTTCTAAATGATTCTTACCCTGAGTGCAGATGACAAGTGCCCAGATGAAGATGCTGATAAAAGTCATTGTTGTTGTGGATTCTGTTGCCATGAAGGGCAGCTCTCAATCATGAAGTGTTAAACTCACAGGGCTATAAACACTCCCAGAGCACTGAAGCATGTGCTGCCAATGCAAAGTGTCTTTTCTATGCAAATTGTCTTCCTTGGCACAGCAGCCACTTCTAGCCAAGCAGTGCTCTTAAGTTTAAACTCATTTTCAGCTGATGCAGTTTCTTTGCCTTTCAGAAAGTTGCAAGCAAAACGAAAAAAATAGCTTATAGTTTTCTTTAGCTATTTCTCTCTCTTCTCCCTTCTCTCAAACAATTCATCTTAGCCACAGCTGTGATTATGTAGCTTTGTTACACAGTATAAATAATTATTAATTGTAAAATATTAAAATCAGACCTGCAGGTTAAAAGATCCATCATAAACTCTGTGAAATCAAATCCATTCAAGAAGCAAACATTTTGATTTTGCACATTGCCAATGTTGAACCAAAAGTTTCCAGTTTCCAGTGGACTGTTGAAACAGAGGAACAGAGAGCAGCAGAAAGCATGCAAGTGGAGTATAGGGATGAAGAAAAGGGAAGCGGAAAAGAGCAAAGAAACAATGAGAAAGTATAGGAGAAATCTTTCAAAATGACATGAACCAGAACCACAACTTAATGAGAATCATTTGACAAACTCACCGTCAAAAGTTCTCTTTTTAGCTCAGTCACTAGGGAAGGCAGTAAGTGGAGTAAACCGGGCACTTCCAAAGAGCCCCAGGAAGAAAAGTGTCGTTGTAAAGAAACTGGCAACTCAATTTGGTTTGGCTCTGGTAGATAAGCACGCTTCCACACAAAGAGCTGAAGTTAGTGAAACAGAATGTCAGGTTTGTGCATTCTATGAGATTGATTGTGTGTCCCGTCAGCTGCCTGGACGAAAAGACTGCATCACTATCAGAAGAGAGGATGCACAAAAAAAAGAATGCACAAAAAAGTGCTCCTGATGACGGTTCATGAAGCTCACCGCCTCTTCAAGAATGAATATCCTGATGTAAAAATTAGAACATCAAAAAAGTCTGCAGCATTGCGCCCTGTGCACGTACAACCTGTCTGTCTGTCGTTACCATGAGAACACAGAGATGCTACTAGATGGTTTGAAAAAGGTTTGCCAAAATATCCCCAATGGAAATCTCCTGGTCATTGGGTCACTTTGCAACTGGCAGATGAAATGCTGCCTTGGCCGGTGTGACACATGCCAAGACCTTGCTAGTTCTATCAATCAGGTGATACAAGGCAATGATAATGAAGATACAATTGCACACTACTACCAATAGATGACTAACAATAAAAAGGAACTGCTTGAGTCAACATTACACGATGCCAAGGAGGAGCTCAAACCCAGCGGACCATTCTGCAGAGCCACAGTTTTATTGCCAAGGTGCAACTTCACCAAATCAAGACACTGAAGATGAATTGAAATGAATGTGAAGCTATACTTCAGGAAGATTTCTCAGAACACTTCCCTATAAAGCAGCAAGCTGAAATAATGTGAGCTCCCTGGATCACAGAAGGAGTGCCTCTGTTTCCAGCAGTTCTCACAGCTCAGTCTGTTAGTACTTCTTATGTTGTGCTCAGTGATGAACGGCAACATGACACATATGCAGTTGTTTGCTACAATCGGGCTATTCTTGATGAAGCCTCAACTTCAGCCAACATCTCTAACTTGCACATCTTTTGTGATGGTGCTGCGAGCCAATTTAAAAACAGATTCATCTTGTCCACCCTTACCATGCCGAGCAATGTACACTGTAGTCTGCATCGAGGTGATTGGAGCTTTTTTGCCACAGCACACGGCAAAGGGCCAGTTGCTGGAGTTGCAGGTAAAGTAAAGCGTGCAGTTTGGAGGCACATTCTGCAAAAGCATGCTGTTGTCAACACAGCAGAAGAATTTGCTAAGGTGGCAAAAGAAGCATGCCCAAATGTGAGCATCATTTATATTACAAAGCATGTGGTAAAGAAGGCACAAAGAAAGCCCCAAACACACACAGCATTCACTATGCTAGAACTCTTAACAACACTGAACTTGAGCTCAGCACAGTAGGTCCATTTGTGGAAGAAATTCAGCCTGACTGGAAAGTGGTCAGTGTGTTTGGCATTGTGGATCAAGCAACAGCTATGGTAAAGTATCCATTCAAAAGCATTGAATTGTCAGTAAATGAGTACTGCATTGTTATGTATGAAGGCAAGTGTTCCCCTGGCATAGCTGAAGAAACCATACCGGCCCTGCTAGAGGAGCTCCTCAGTGTTTTGCAACCATGCAAAGGGGGCTGGAAGTGGCCGACACAAAAGGATGTAACGTGGTACCTTGCTTCATCTGTTCTCAAAAGGATTGATGCCCCAGTACCTGTGAATCCCCGGGGAGTATATGCCTTTCAAGAAAACATTACAAACTCTGCAGACACTTCACTGTGTGAGCGCTTCAGCTTGTGCTGTGTTCACATCCATGCATTTTTCACAGTGGTTACGTCAGTTACAGGACCTGATTATGTCAGGCACGTCATGTTTGGGGTTCTAGTAGAGGGTAGAATAGGAGTGGTGTCAATTGTTTCCTTACATTTGAGGACCAGACACTGTTCATTATTTTGTGCAGCTCAACATGTATAATTGCCTCTTTATTTCAGAAGGACTTGAATGAATTTGAAGACTTGTTTTCTTAATGTCAATTTTATGTTACATCAGTTACCAAATAAAATGTCTCTGTTTTAACAAAATGATTTACTGATTATTTTTAATTTCATATTTACTTGAATATATGCATGCTAGGATTATCCATGGGTAAAACTACAGTAGTTTGGCCAATCTCAGTTTAGGTCGTACTGTTTGAGACCAAGAAACATACATTTTCTGCTCTAAGTTTCGTCAGTTACATTTTGCCCATCTAAGCCACGGTGCCCCGCGTCACTTCAAACCTGCGGCAGAGGCTTTCAGCATGGTAATGTATTTCCCATACCATGCACCACTCCAAAATTAACTATGGGACAATTCTGCAAATTAAACAAAACATGCATTTCCCACCTCAGACATGGAAATCTGCATTCATTTCACTTGTTCGATCGCACGCTTCAGTTCCGCAAACATTAATAGCAAATTCACTTGATTTTTTTTAAAAAAGGTAAAACCTCAGGTCCCACACAGATTTGAACTGTGATCGCTGGATTCAGAGTTCAGAGTGGTAACCAGTACACCATGGAACCGAAGGTGAAGGGTCAGTCACTCCCCCTCCTCAAAGGTATCAAATATCCCTAATGACGACCCTTCGAGCGCCCAGCCTTAACCATGTCTCATTGCACACAACCGTCAACATTTCAACATCTTTTACCGATAAACATGACATGATGGAAGTTTGTCAGAATCTCAGACCTGTAAAATGTCATGCCTTATTAATTCTGTATTGATGGTACAAACATTTGATGGGTGCAGGTTTGTTGTCAAAATCAGAGCACTGTTGGTGTTTGGTTATGTCTGTGTTTTATTTTGGAAGCCTCATTTTTGTGCTTGTGCTGTGTCTGTGTAAATGTGTGTGCATACGAATGAACTGGAAACAATGTCATGTTTTCTTGTTTGAAATGAGCTCGCCAAAAAGAGTCAGCTTTATTTTCCACCATGCTGCATTTACGAGTGTACTTATTTCCAAACATTTCTATGTTGTGGATAACTATTCAACACTAGTTGGTGTGGTCCTTGCTTTGTTTAACAAAAGCTCTATTTCATAATCCCATGATTAGTACTCACTTTAACTTAAGAAAAGCCTTCAGTAGGCCTACACAGTTCTGGTGTGACAACCTGTCTTATTACTGTGTTATTACATTATAAAAAAGGAGGGCAGTTCTGGCTTTCTCTTTTGGTCAGTGTAAATAGTTGCAGTCTGTGTTGTGTGTCAGGTAGGATTATGTCTGATGGTTTGATTTACTCTGTTTAAAATGAAGTTTTATGTTAAGTTGAGGATCTGTTTCTATCCCTCACTACGAGGGGTGGAATCAAGGGGAAATGAATCCCAAGTGTGGAGATATTAGAGTCAATGTTTCCCAGCATGCATCACTGTGAGCAGCTCCTTCCTCCAGACACAGACCACACTGTAGTGTTTAGATGACTGGGTGTGAGGAGCCTTGTGTTAACAGTAGGAGAACTGGGCTGACTGGGGAGGTAACTGCTGCCTATTTCAATTGTCTTATTACTGCGTTATTACATTATAGACAGCAGCGGTGCTCTGGCTCCCTCTTGTGGTCAGTGTGAATGATATCAGTGTGTGCAGCTTGGCAGGGCACTGATGCCTGTTTCCAGGCTATACAAACACAGAGAGGGATTCAATCAAACACTAAGTTCACAGTTTAATAGAAGAGTGGATTAGTTCTATTTGTATGTGTTCTAAGCGCTGCACTTCTGTTTCAATAAGTGTCACAGACAGTTCTATGAGATCTGAGCTGTGAACACAGGTGGGACTTGATAGGGTTGGGTGACTCACAGTACAGTTAGATTATCCTTCCTGTAGTTTTATGTTTAGTCTCTCAGTGCTTTCCTGCTCTCTAGGAGGGGCATTAGAAATCTGCCTGTTCACAATGAACTGGCCCATAAGTGTTGAGACATGTGTGCCAGGGAGCTGCTGCACACATAAGGAATGAAGTAGACCAGGTGGGTAACAAGGATGACACAGGAGGCAAGACAATGAAGAATAAACTGCCTTCAATAACGCTGATGTGCTGCTCCTTAATAAAAAATAAGAATTCACTCATGAATTTATGAATTCCTCATTTAAAAAATGTGTCTTAAATTGAGATAACTTCATTTTTATTATTATAAGTTATAACCTGAGTTAGATAAAGAAGCCTCACAAACTCAATCTTCCATCTATTTGAGGTGCATACCATGTTAATATATACAATTGAATTTAAAGAATGGTTGCACAATCAAAGTACTTTCCTTTCATTTTATTTCAAGCAGATAAAAAGTCAGTTCTCTCAATCCAGTGTGTGAGAAGTGTGTGTTTCACAGCGGTTGAGACAGGCAGGCAGGCAGGTGAGAGGCAGAGAGGGAGGCACAGAGACACAGGCACTCAGGATTTATTCACACACACACTCACGTGACGCTACCAGCTATGGGAACTCATGGAGGACATACAGCCCAGCGTACAAAAAGCAAAGCAAAACATCCAGAAACTCCAAATCAAAGTTCCAGTGAAGGCGGCGTGCGCTGCTCCTCTAAACGGAGGCCCCGCTCACACAAGTCCTGTGGCTTTGCACAGTCAAAAATATAAAGCCAGACTCCACACAGACACAAACAGCCTGATTTTAAAAGAGACAAAATAAGAACCAGGTCCTGCAGTGATTTCCAAAAGCTGATGTGGGTCACTGAGTTTATGGCTTTCAATGGGTTTGTATTAAACGAGTCGTGTAAACACTTAGTGAACTTTCAACACATCGAAATAAAGTGATTTGGATTCATTGAAATCACTTTGTGATTTAATTATGAGTTTGCTGCTTTTGAAAATCAGGCTGAAAGTGTATATAATACACATCTCTGCAATATTGTGATTCAGGCTTTACTGTTCTTCTTATTTAATATGCTGTCTAGTGGATCATAAAGAAATAGAAATAAATCTCAAGATACATACTGTTACATTTTTTAGTCTGCACTCCAAATTAACATTATTTTTAAAACTTTTATTCTTTCATGTATTGAATTATTTATTGAAAAGTTCAAAGACTAAAACAGATCACCACACATCACAAACAACCAACATGTTTCAGCCACATGGCCACCATCAGCGTTTGTTCAAACAAAGCAACAAAACAGCTTCAATAAAGGATCAATCTAACAATTCATTATTCTACTAACCAATTTAATACAGCTTTTGTTGCAGCATTTTTCTCATTTCCATGAATCAATAAATTCAAAGAACACACGTGCATTGAATCTATAGACAGATTGCCAATCTCATTGAAACAGTAACTCAGAATCACTGAATTATCAACTTATAATAAAACTATACCAGTAACATATACAACAACACTGCCATCAACACTGTATTAAACAAAGCATCAATCACCTTTCATTGGTTATCAATAACTCATTCTAAATGCATCACTATTAATGAAATAGATTATAAATAACTGAACAAAATATTACATACATTAATGAAAAAAACAACCAAATTATAAAGGAGGCCAAATTCTAAATGATAAAAAGCTGCCAATTCCTCGCTCATCCCAATTGGTGACAGTGTATTCAGGGGGTGTGTCCAAAAAGACTCCCATTGAAGTCATTTTGTATGTAGGTCTCCACCTCTACGATTCAGAATCACTTTTTCAATGCCAATCCATCTGAAAGCAGGTACGTTATGGCTTCTCTTCATGAAATGTTTTGCTGCAGGTGAAGTTTCATCTTTTTGTCTAATTGCACTCTTGTGCTCACTCAGATGAATTTTTAATTGTTGAAGTTTTCCCCATATATCCTTTCCCACACGGGCATGACAACAAGTAAAGCACATTAGCACTGGTGCATGTAATACGAGATTTAATCTTGAAACATTTACCTGTAGTGGGATGAACGCAGAATCACATCGAGTCAAATTCTCTGCATTATTTATTTATTTATTTCCTTTAAGGAAATACAGTGTGTGATTTTCTTTATTTTCACTTTGTATTTTAGTTTCAGTATCTTTATCTTTTCCTTACTGCAGAGTAATCAATAATTATATTTTCATTTTCATTTGAAACTAAATTAGTAAATATAAATCCAATGACAGCCCTTCAGCCTCTGCAATGTATTAGAATACATGAATAATCAAGATATTTACCAGATTGATCTTGTCTTTTATTTTGAGCCCTTGTTATTGAGCTCAGTGTGTTTGTGTGCAGTTGAGCTCCTCCACAGGCCGTGTCCCGTTTCATTGCCTTCACCCTCAGCACCTGCAGTGGGTCCCAGCCGCAGCAGTGCAGTCGCTGTGCAGTCCTGCTGAGGAGGTTTTTGTCGGGTGTGTATCACTGTGTGAACACACCACCACCGTGGTAACTCTGACAGTAGTAATCTCCTTCATCTTCAGCCTGGACCCCACTGATGGTCAGAGGAAGTCAGTCCCAGATCCACTGCCACTGAAACGAGTTGGGATCCCAGACTGAAGGGTACTTGTGAAATAGATCAGGGTTTGGGAGCTTCTCCAGGTTTCTGTTGGTACCAGGCTAGACAAGGTTTACTGTTGCAGGTGCTCAGTGCGCTGCTGACTTTACAGCTCAGAGCGACTGTGTCTCCTGGTAGAACAGATTTCACTGCTGGAGTCTGAGTCACATTATACTGTCCACTGGATTCTGAAAATAATAATATAGAAAATATTAGTAAATGACTGAATTAAATGATTAAATCACATTAAATGTCAAGCCTTTTCACTTTGCCTGTTTTACTTTTTAGTACTTATATATTAACAATTGCCCCATAAATAGATTTTTTAAAAGTGTTTTCTAAATGATTCTTACCCTGAGTGCAGATGACAAGTGCCCAGATGAAGATGCTGATAAAAGTCATTGTTGTTGTGGATTCTGTTGCCATGAAGGGCAGCTCTCAATCATGAAGTATTAAACTCACAGATTAATAAACACTCCCAGAGCACTGAAGCATGTGCTGCCAATGCAAAGTGTCTTTTCTATGCAAATTGTCTTCCTTGGCACAGCAGCCACGTCTAGCCAAGCAGTGCTCTTAAGTTTAAACTCATTTCAGCTGATACAGTTTCTTTGCCTTTCAGAAAAACAGAAAAAATAAGTCTTCTCTATCAAGAAAAAAAAAAATCTTACAGTTTTCTT
This sequence comes from Huso huso, assembly GCA_036884735.1. Classification (NCBI taxonomy): domain Eukaryota; kingdom Metazoa; phylum Chordata; class Actinopteri; order Acipenseriformes; family Acipenseridae; genus Huso; species Huso huso. Next base: position 1,372,529 of record CM072693.1, on the reverse strand, counting down.
TGTGTTGAGTTTGTACAAACACAGCTATTTCTCTGTCTTCTCCCTTCTCTCAAACAATTCATCTTAGCCACAGCTGTGATTATGTAGCTTTGTTACACGTATAAATAATTATTAATTGTCAAATATTAAAATCAGAGCTGCAGGTTAACAGATCCATCATACACTTTGTGAATTCAAATCCATTCAAGAAGCAAACATTTGATTTTGCACATTGCTAATGTTGAGTGAAAAGTTTCAGTTTATTTTCCTGTGGACCCCCTGGACTGTCTCTGAGGACCCCAGGTTAAGAACCACTGCTCTGGATTAAAGAGCATCATTTTATTATTCTCTCTCTCTCCCTCTTGTGGTCACAGAGTGTAGTGCAGTTTGTGCTGTTTGGTGTTTTCTCATTTTGAGGTTGTGGAGAGATATTCTCATGCCATAAGAGACAGGCTCGGCTGACTCAACTTACCGTGAATATTTTCAAACAGTAGTGCCGCTCTATAGAACCTCCGGACTTGACCACGTGTGATAAAAAACACAGAAACACAATTTTGTTGGCCCTACTAGCCCTAGCCTGGCTGGCAGTGGAAACGAGGTATAAATCCTAACCACTAGAACAATGGGAAAACTGATTACTGATGCGAACATCTGGGGTGGAATGAATTATTATTCACTGAGAAAAGAAGCAGGAATCCTGCTGAACATCCTCACTACATGAGTAGCGTGCTGCTGGGCTGTGGAATTACTCTCTCCCTCTTGTGGTCACAGAGTGTAGTGCAGTCTGTGCTGCTGGGCTGTGAATTGCAACAGAAATCCCTTCCCATGCTGGAGGAATGACATGTTGTAACCTCTATGCTGACACACACTGATGTGAGTCTGCAGGAATAACTGGGGAGAGGGACAGACAGCTTACAGCAACTCTCAGAGAGAGAGCAAGGGAGAATCATTGTGTTTAAAATGCTGGCCTGCTAAAGGGACATTTTAACATTCTTTAATATTCACTGTCAGTGGTGGAAGTTGCAGATGTTGAGATATTAGAGTCAATGTTTCCCAGCATGCATCACTGTGAGCAGCTCCTTCCTCCAGACACAGACCACACTGTTATGTTTAGATGACTGAGTGTGAGGAGCCTTGTGTTAACAATGGGAGAACTGGGCTGACTGGGGGTAACTGCTGCCTATTTCAATGGTCTTATTACTGTGTTATTAAATTATGGATAGCAGTGGTGCTCTGGCTCCCTCGTGTGGTCAGTATTAATATCTGCAGTGTGTCTCTCGGAGGTCACATTAATGAGTGCACTTTATTCACTTGAACACAGAGCAGCTCCTGTGTTAGCTGTCACTGAATCTCTTTATTCCATGATTTGCTGTATTGAGCTGGAGGCTCAGAGAATGTTTCCTCTTTCCTATCAGCTGTGTGTTTTGTGTTTAAACCTCAGACCTCTCTGGATATTTACTGTCACACCCTCCCCAAACTACACTTTCTTATTAAAATGTAATCTTATTGCTCTGTTAATACATTATGGGCAGCAGTGGTGCTCTGGCTCCCTCGTGTGGTCAGTATTAATAACTGCAGTATGTCTCTCTGCACTTTATTCACTGAACACAGACCAGCTCCTGTTTCCAAATTACACTGTCATTAAAATGCTGCTTTTATCATCAAGATCTTTGGGCTACTTCTCATCTGAGAAAACATCAGTTATAAAGAGTATAACCCATAATTTAATTATTAAGTAATTGAAGAAACAAAAACCAAGGTTACATTACTCAATATAATTTGTTATTTGCTGTGATTGTACAATGCCCCAGTTAGCTCACATCTGGAATACTGTGTGCAGTTTTGGTCACCTCACTACAGAACAGATATTATTGCACTGGATAAGGTGCAGAGAAGGGCAACCAGGCTTATCCCAGGACTAAGTGGCATGAGCTACGAGGACAGGCTAAAAAGAATGAAACCTCTTCAGCCTTGAAAAAGAAGAGAACGAGGAGACTTGATTGAAGTCAATAAAATCCTACCTGGTCTAGACAAAGTGAACTCGAGACACTGCTTCAAATTGAACACAGAGAGCAGAACACAAGGGCATGAATGGAAGCTGAGGAAAAGCACATTGAGAACAGAAGCTAGGAAGAACTTTTTACACAGAGAGCTGGAAACACGTGGAATAGGCGACCAGATGAAGTAGAAGGAACCAAAACACTGGGAGCATTTCAAACAAGTCGAGATGCTGTGCTTTTAGATTGGAGCCCCCAGTAGAGGAGATTGCTGTGCTAACAAGGGACCAGCCTTGATGGGACCAATGGCCTTTTCTCCTTCTCAACTTTTCTTATGTTCTCATGTTTCCTGACATTATTATTGTATTTATGAACAGCATTCCTATCCTGTGCAGTGTGCTCTTACACTAGATAACTGACCTTGACTCTCATTAATGCCCTCCCCTTGACTTGGGCCCTTTGTATTTCACCCTCACAACTACAGTATCTTGTGCTGATCTCACTGCATTGGACATTAGTGCTGAGAGTTAGTTCAACTCTCTATAAAACAAGATCAAGACAATCCTATCTGAACAATATGATAATATAGATCACATTGTAATGCACATCAGGCTGTTCATGTGTGTTTGACTGACACAGCCTCATCATCCCCAGCTCTGTGCAGATCAACTGCAGCAGCTCTGCAGCTGTTCTCAGCCTCAGCCCCTGTGGTTACTGTCTATGAGCCAGAGCAGTTCCTGCAGAGCTGAGGGAGGTTTTTGTACGGACGTGTGAGAGGGGAGCTATAGGACTGCTGACAGTAGTAATCTCCTGCATCTTCAGCCCGGACTCCACTGATGGTCAGTGTAAACTGTGTCCCAGATCCACTGCCACTGAATGGAGCTGGAGTCCCAGAGTGAAGAGTGCTGGCATATCTAACCAGGAGCTGTGGAGCCTGGCCAGGTTTCTGCAGGTACCAGTGGAGGATTCACAACAATGTCTGCACTGGACTCTGAAGAAACAAATACAAGAAAACATGAATAAAATAATAATACAAGATTGTACTGTGTGTCTCAGTGACTCTGAAAGGTCTGAGCAGTGACTGATCAATACTGTGTGTCTTAAAGTGTTTGGAGCAGTGAGGCAGGCACAGGTATATAAAGCACCTTCCTTTATACAAATCCTGTCCCAAGCAGTTAGATGAGATCTGAGCCGTGAGCACCAGTGGGGCTTCATTGGGTTGGGCCACTTTTACTGTTTTCTTCTATTTTACCCCAGTCAAAGCTCTCAGTATATCACAGCTGTCTAATCTGTGTGTCTGTCTAAACTGACAGTAATGTTTGTGTTTGTTTCATTATTTCAGTCATATTGAGAATTAAAGGGTATGTAGTGTACCCCTAACCCTAGTGTTATACCTTCCCATGTGTTGCTGCTGCTGTACAAGTAATGGACCTGTCATTTTTTCTTTCATTGTTCTCATTTTGACAGCTTCTTACTCTTCTAAATGGAACATCTACTTCACTGTCTTTCACAGGCCTTTCCAAGATGTACCTTGAACTGCTATGAGTGCGTTTTCATGAATTCAATCATGCTAATATTTAACAAGCCAGGGGAAAAGGTAGAAAACTCATGTATTGATTTCTTTATTGATTGATTGATTGATTGATGTTTGTGAAAGGGCGCACACAGTGACTGATCACACTCCATTGCCATGGCAATCCCAGCTCACTGAGAAATGCATGGCTCTTGTATTGACATGTTGTTTTGAGAAAGATTGGAACAAACCAGCTTTCTTTCATTTGCAATGAGACTGAATTAGTGGGGAGTCTGTGATGTAGGGAATTCAAGTGAATATTATGAATGTGTTATAAATATTGCAAAATATACATGACATGTGACAGTGATATGAATGAAGAATTGTACATTTCAGTAAATACATTTTTTATTTGTATTCACATTTCACCTATTATATACACACACAATCAGTGATCAGAATATTCTCTCGTCTAAAACGGCATCAATGTCAATATCTTAACTGTCAAGAGGATGTATGGCCTCGCAAGATATGCTGACGCCGAAAAACTCTGTTAAAATCAGCATGAAAGAGAAGCAGCAACAGCTGCCGAGCCGCCTGGAAATGTGATTCTACGAATAGATTACACCTACTCAAAGGTATGGAGACATTTTAAACAACAACTAAGCCTTGTGTTAGAACTATCTGACCTGCTGCAACTAGTGTCAATGTAGTAATGTGTCAAATTAAAGTTAGTAAGACTTACGCTATAACTACGCTAAGTAAGAACTTACACAGCTGGTGCAACCCAGCCCAGGATTCATCTTCATATGAGAATCAGATATGAAAAACATGAGTGACATTTTTACAATTCTTGGAATAACTTAATGATGTTTCAGAATTTAGAATAGATGGTATCATCACTACATTACTAGATGACCCTGTAGTCACAACAAAATCAGTTTGTTTAAATAGACTAATATTGAATCCATACCTACATGTAACTGTGTGTTGTTATTGAGCTCAGTGTGTTTGGTTGCAGTTGAGCTCCTCCACAGACCGTGTCCCGTTTCATTGCCTTCACCCTCAGCACCTGCAGTAGGTCCCAGCTGCAGCAGTGCAGTTGCTGTGCAGTCCAGCTGAGGGAGGTTTTTGTACGGGTGTGTATCACTGTGTGAACACACCACCACTGTGGTAACTCTGACAGTAGTAATCTCCTGCATCTTCAGCCTGGACTCCACTGATGGTCAGAGTGAAGTCAGTCCCAGATCCACTGCCACTGAAACGAGTTGGGATCCCAGACTGAAGGGTACTTGCAGTATAGATCAGGAGTTTGGGAGCTTCTCCAGGTTTCTGTTGATACCAGGCTAGTTCATCGTTACCATATACTGCGCTGCTGACTTTACAGCTCAGAGCGACTGTGTCTCCTGGGAGAACAGATTTCAATGCTGGAGTCTGAGTCACAGTATACTGTCCACTGGATTCTGAAAATAATAAATAATAATATAGAAAATTATAATAAACAAGTGAATTGAATTATGAAAACACGTATTAAATGTCAAGCCTTTTTCACTCCTGTTTAATTTAAACACTTAAACTGTATATTAAGAAATGTCCCATAAATAGTTTTTAACTGTTTTCTAAATGATTCTTACCCTGAGTACAGATGACAAGTGCCCAGATGAAGATGCTGATAAAAGTCATTGTTGTTGTGGATTCTGTTGCCATGAAGGGCAGCTCTCAATCATGAAGTGTTAAACTCACAGGGCTATAAACACTCCCAGAGCACTGAAGCATGTGCTGCCAATGCAAAGTGTCTTTTCTATGCAAATTGTCTTCCTTGGCACAGCAGCCACGTCTAGCCAAACAGTGCTCTTAAGTTTAAACTCATTTTCAGCTGATACAGTTTCTTTGCCTTTCAGAAAACAGAAAAATAAGTCTTCTCTATCAAGAACAAAAAAATTATAGTTTTTTTGTGTTGAGTTTGTACAAACACAGCTATTTCTCTCTCTTCTCTTCTCTCAAACAATTCATCTTAGCCACAGCTGTGATTATGTAGCTCTGTTACACAGATTGAATAATTATTAATTTTAAAATATTAAAATCAGACCTGCAGGTTAACAGATCCAGCATAAATTTTGTGAAATGAAATCCATTCAAGAAGCAAACATTTTGATTTTGCACATTGCTAATGCTGAGTGAAAAGTTTCCAGTTTTTCCTGTGGACCCCTGGACTGTCTCTGAGGACCCCAGGTTAAGAACCACTGCTCTGGATTAAAGAGAATCATGTTATTACTCTGTCTCTCTCTTGTGGTCACAGAGTGTAGTGCAGAGTGTGCTGTTTGGTGTTTTCTCATTTTAAGGTTGTGGAGATATATTCTCATGCCATAAGAGACAGGCTCGGCTGACTCAACTTACCATGAATATTTTCAAAGAGTAAAGATCAGAAAAATTCCCCTAAAAGATGTATTGGCATCTTCATAAATTCAGTGTTTTAATTGGCTGAGATACTCTAATTGATTTATATTGTCCTTTGAGCCACTTTGTGTGACTCAATGACCTAATAAAAGTTTAGTCACCCCAGCAAGTTAGTTGCTTCCAGATTGTTTTAATACATGCACTCCTTTTCCAGTCGGCTCCATAGCGTGGAACACTCCCTGTTTTTCACAGAACAGGACAGGTATAGAAGCCTCTAACTTGTTCTTAAGAGCACGATTATGCACATTTGCTTGCAGTTTAAACAATGGCTCACAGGAAACCTGTCCCTGGAAGATGAACAGATGTGGTTTCAGCACCTTTTTACATAGGATAGCTCCAGCCATAATACATTGAAACCGTTTCAAATAAAAGAAAAATTGATGAGAGTCCCTGCAATGGGGGACCTGTATGGGTGGTTCCATGGTGTAATGGTTAGCACTCTGGACTCTGAATCCAGCGATCTGAGTTCAAGTCTCGGTAGAACTTGCTGGTATTAAGTTGTATTTGTCTTCCAAAAACACTTTATACCCAGATTTATTTTTAAAATAACTAATGTTTTAAACCCCTACAGCCAGGCCCAAAAAATCAAATCTGTTTGGACTCGAACCCACATCCTTTGAATCACCTCTGTGTTTGATTACAAGTCCAATGCGCTTTAAATTGCGCTACAATGTATATTTGTGTATTTTAATATTTATTTTTAATTGCACACTAAACAATTTAGGTTGCACGTGTTCTTATTTTTGCTTTCCCGTTCACCTGGGCTGCTTGCACTATAACACACTATACCAAAAACTCATCATCGCTCGACCGCGTGGTCCATCGGTAGCACCTCTGACTCCTTATCAAAAGACTGCGTGTTAAAATCATCCTTTTACCTTATTAAAACCATGAGGATTTCTTTCAAGGTGTCTGGATTTGAGTGGGTGGGTTGGGCTGACAATATTTTAGAGACCGGTCCGAAAAAAAAATATCACCTATAGGAATGTAAAACACTAGAAGTTTGACGGTACTACGCTTACAAGAAGAAAAGTCAAGTAGAAAAAACGATGGTTTTGTGGCTTCATCGATGTTAACTTGACACTGATGAACACAGCTGAACCGTGAAATCTGTACTGCTAAGGTGGTTAGTAGCTACCTTGGGTATTTAAACAAGTGAAGAGGATGGATGAATGAAATAAGACTGTCTTGATGGAATGGCTTGGTATGTTTCTTGCTTTGGATTTGAAAGGTCCCGGGTTCAAATCCTGGATTAGTTTGTCATTTTATTCAGAAACATGGCTTGAATATTCACAGCTATGCAGATGATACACAGATTTATATATCTGTTAAACCAGGTGCCATAACAGCTATCAATGTCTTATTCAAGTGTCTTGCTGATATTAGAAGCTGGATGTCTTTTACAGTTAAATCAGGATAGGAAAGAAGTCCTACTTTTAGCCTCTAAGCAACAGATGCAGTCGACAAACATTGATTTAGGTTTGTTAAACTCAAATGTAAAATCAGAGGTGAGAAACCTGAGGGTTATTTTTGACCCTGAACTTTGCTTTGAATCGCATATTAAACACATTACTAGAGTCTCTTTCTATCATTTGAGGAATATTGCTAAAGTTAAATCTTTTCTGTTCTTGGATGATGCTGAGAAATTAGCACATGCTTTTATTTTTTCTAGATTACTGTAAAGCTTTATTATCTGGATTTATGTCACAGGTAGTGTGACCTGAGATAACCTAGCTAGTGTACCTATGTAGCTGATGACTACGCCACCTTGTTTTTGGTAAGGCAAGGACCTTAGTAACCAAATAGTTATTTCGTTCCCCCGTGTAGGTTCTTTGTTCCCCGGGTTCCCACACACACACAATGGAACGGAGTCTGGTATAACAAATTTTATTGTTCTCAACAGGGTAAAAATTGTTAAAACCAAACCACACAGTAATACTAAAAATAATCTTAAAAAAAAAAAAAAAACACTGCATACTAGGCAGTCCCCTCCTGTTGGTAACGGTCTCAGAGAAAAAAAAAGTTCATGCACATGGACAATTACTGTTTGACAAAACAAACAAGGAAAAGAAATAGTCCCGGGGTAGACCCCACACTCCCGGGGCCCCCCACTTCGCTCGGTCCGCTTCCTTTTCTCCCACCGATGCGGGAACCACCACCCCTGCTGGATCTCTTCACTGCCAATCAGCGGCCGCCTCCGAAGGACCTGAGACAGGAGAGCGGGGCAAAGAAAAGGGGCCGTCAGGAAATGACACACAGGTAAGTAAACTACACCTTCCATCCCAAAGTTCTGGTCACTTCCCTTCGACCGGTCCCTAACCCCGAGTTTGTCTCCTCTCTCGCCATGCTCCCTGGACCTCATCCCGATTCCATCTGCCGCCACGGACCCGACCTGGAAGCTAAACTCCAGACCTAAAGGCAAGGCAGGTAAACCACTGGAGGCCTCAAGCACACTCTGACGGGGGTGCAGGGGGCCAGCCAGCACAGGTAAGCAGTATAGACAAAACAGTTAACATGGAACTTGACAACTGGTTGTCTTTTCCCCTCTTCCAGAGATCAATGAAAACGATTTGCCCCCTATCAAAGATCCGTGGGGGGCCCAAAAGTCCTGGACTAACACTGGGACCCCGAGCAGTTACACCCGTCCCTTGCTCCACAAACGAAACAAAAAAAAAAACAAATGTCCAAAAATAAATCACTATTGGTTGTAGATCCAAAAAAACATGTTTGTAAAATCCTTGAATAGAAGAATTATTGTCACCCAATGCACAGAGAGAAGAAAACACAGCAAAAACAAGTACAAAAAAATACAACCAACCACCCAGTATTGCCCCGACACAACAAAAGAAACAAAAAAAAATTCCAAACCCGTTCCTAAATGTTGTTCCAGTGCTAGTCCATCCCCACAACGAAGTACTTGTTGCCAAATAGTCGTTTCCCAAAATATTCAAAAAAAACAATAAATCTTCCTTAGTATACTTTCCCCAAGGCTGTCCTGTCTTCCTGTCTTCCTGTCTTCCTGTTCCCCCCTTCTGCTCTCAAATCCAGACCCTTATATAGTCTTGTCTGAACCGCCATTGGCTGTGGTGCTAACCAGGCGAGACTTCTAGTTGCTAGGGAGAAAATGCTCTACCCACAGTCAACCACAACCACATAATTGAGAAAAGCAGATTCCAGTAAAAAAATAATTAAAAAACCAGTACACAAAAACCCATTCAAATGTGTCACTCGTGACACTTACATGTCATGCTCTATCACGCCTGCAGCTTGTGCAAAATGCAGCTGCTAGAATACTAACGAGAACAAAACAAAGGGCTCACATTACTCCTGTGTTGGCATCATTGCATTGGCTTCCTGTGTGTTATAGGATTGATTGTAAAGTTTTATTACTAATATTTGAAGCATTGAATGGATTGGCTCCAGACTGCTTGAATGACATGCTGATTCCATACCAGCCGGAACACATTCTTAGATCTGCTGATGCTAGTCTCCTGTGTATTCTGAGGGTGAATCGTAAAAGGATGGGAGAGGCTGCTTTCTGTTTTAATGCTCCCACACTATGGAACTCTATACCAGCTTTTATTAGAGATTCACCCTTAATTGTTATTTTTAAATCTCGATTTAAACCATATTTTTAAAATATTGCTTTTTCTTAATATTAACATGTTTTAGTTTGAGTTTTGTTGTTACTTCTGCTTTTAATAATTGTTGCTTTTTTCTGTTCTGTGTTTTATTCTGCTTGTAACGTGCTTTGAGCTGTATTACACATGAATTGCACTATGGAGGTCCCCGGTTCAAATCCCACCTCAGCCACTGACTCATTGTGTGACCCTGAGCAAGTCACTTCACCTCCTTGTGCTCCGTCTTTCGGGTGAGACGTAGTTGTAAGTGACTCTGTAGCTGATGCATAGTTCACACACCCTAGTCTCTGTAAGTCACCTTGGATAAAGGCGTCTGCTAAATAAACAAATAATAAAAAAATAATAAATATAAATAAAGATGTATTATTATTATTATTATTATTATTATTATTATTATTATTATGTAAAACTACAGTAGTTTGTCCAGTCTCACTTTAGGTCGTACTGTTTGAGATCAAGAAACATACATTTTCTGCTCTAAGTTACGTCAGTTACGCTTTGCCCATCTAAGCCACAGTTTAATTACTTAATTTAATTAATTGTTTAGATTACTGGGTGTGAGGAGCCTTGTTAACAATGGGAGAACTGGGCTGACTGGGGAGGTAACTGCTGCCTATTTCAATTGTCTTATTACTGTGTTATTACATTATGGACAGCAGTGGTGCTCTGGCTCCCTCTTGTGGTCAGTGTGAATGATGGCAGTGTGTGCAGCTTGGCAGGGCACTGATGCCTGTTTCCAGGCTATACAAACACAGAGAGGTATTCAATCAAACAGTAAGTTCACAGTTTAATAGAAGGGTGGATTAGTTCTATTTGTATATGTGTTCTAAGCGCTGCACTTCTGTTTCAATAAGTGTCACAGACAGTTCTATGAGATCTGAGCTGTGAACACAGGTGGGACTTGATAGGGTTGGGTGACTCACAGTACAGTTAGATTATCCTTCCTGTAGTTTTATGTTTAGCCTCTCAGTGCTTTCCTGCTCTCTAGGAGGGGCATTAGAAATCTGCCTGTTCAGAATGAACTGGCCCATAAAATCTTGAGACATGTGTGCCAGGGAGCTGCTGCACACATAAGGAATGAAGGAGACCAGGTGGGTAACAAGGATGACACAGGAGGCAAGACAATGAAGAATAAACTGCCTTCAATAACGCTGATGTGCTGCTCCTTAATAAAACATAAGAATTCACTCAGAAATGTATGAATTCCTCATTTATTTATTTTTACTTAAATTTAGCTACCTTATTTTTTATTATAAAAAGTTATAATCTGAGGTATATCAATCTAGTGTTAACATTTATTTCAGTAATTAAGAATAAAGTGTAAAATTCTATTTGAAAAGAAGACATGGTTTGTTCATTGTAATTAACAGTAATTTGTGTCTTGATTTTCATCTTAACAATATGTTAAAGTTCAATGTTATTCATTTATGTATTAATATTAGTTTTGAAAATCCATTAAAACACATCAGATTGACTCAATGAAAAATATCCAGCTGGACTCCACAGAGTCAGACAGTGTAACTACACATCACTGCAATTCTGGGCTTTGCTGTTTGCTGGACTTCTTTTTTAATATGTTGTCCAGTGGATCATAAATAAATCAATCTCAATATGCATACAGTTCAATTGTTTTAAAAAATAAAGATCATTCTGTTTGTATATAGAATGTGTTGCTGATGAAGTGGAATCATTAAAAGAGTAAAATGAAAAAAAGACAATAATACAATTTGAAGTGAAATATGCAATTTATTTATATAAATACATTTACTGAAAGAGAAGGAAAATGTTTGGTTTACTTTATTTTCAGCTTGTATTTAAGTAATTGAAAATGAACAATGTTCACCTGCAGTCCTGCTGAGGGAGGTTTTTGTACGGGTGTGTAGCACTGTGTGAACACTCTGCTACTGCTGGGGTAGTGGAAACTCTGACAGTAGTAATCTCCTGCATCTTCAGCCTGGACTCCACTGATGGTCAGAGTGAAGTCAGTCCCAGATCCACTGCCACTGAAACGAGTTGGGATCCCAGACTGAAGGGTACTTGCATAATAGATCAGGAGTTTGGGAGCTTCTCCAAGTTTCTGTTGGTACCAAGATAGGCGTTTGTTATCGTACACTGCACTGCTGACTTTACAGCTCAGAGCGACTGTGTCTCCTGGGAGAACAGATTTCACTGCTGGAGTCTGAGTCAAAGTATACTGTCCACTGGATTCTGAAAATAATAGACAATAATATAGACAATTATATTTCAATAAATTTTGTTTTCATTTTCCCCATTTTAATTTTTAACACATATTGTCCAACAAATAGATTTTTTCATAATTGTTTTTCCTAAATGATTCTTACCCTGAGTGCAGATGACAAGTGCCCAGATGAAGATGCTTATAAAAGTCATTGTTGTTGTGGATTCTGTTGCCATGAAGGGCAGCTCTCAATCATGAAGTGTTAAACTCACAGGGCTATAAACACTCCCAGAGCACTGAAGCATGTGCTGCCAATGCAAAGTGTCTTTTCTATGCAAATTGTCTTCCTTGGCACAGTAGCCACTTGTAGCCAAGCAGTGCTCATTTTCAGCTGATGCAGTTTCTTTGCCACTCAGAAGAAAAAGTGAAAATAGCTTATAGTTTTCTTTGTGTTGAGTTTGTACAAACACAGCTATTTCTCTCTCTTCTCCCTTCTCTCAAACAATTTCTCTTACCCACAGCTGTGATTATGTAGCTTTGTTACACAGTATTAATCATTATTAATTGTAAAATATTAAAATCAGACTTGCAGGTTAACAGATCCATCATAAACTGTGAAATCAAATCAATTCAGGAAGCAAACATTTTGATTTTGCACATTGCTAATGTTGAGTGAAAAGTTTCCAGTTTTTTCCTGTGGACCCCCTGGACTGTCTCTGAGGACCCCAGGTTAAGAACCACTGCTCTGGATTAAAGAGCATCATTTTATTACTCTCGCTCTCTCTCCCTCTTGTGGTCACAGAGTGTAGTGCAGTTTGTGCTGTTTTGTGTGTTCTCATTTTAAGGTTGTGGAGAGATATTCTCATGCCATAAGAGACAGGCTCGGCTGACTCAACTTACCATGAATATTTTCAAAGAGCAAAGATCAGAAAAATTCCCCTAAAAGATGTATTGGTGTCTTCATGAATTCAGCGTTTTAATTGGCTGAGAGACTCTAACTGGTTTATATTGTTCTTTGAGCCACTTTGTGTGACTCAATGACCTAATAAAAGTTTAGTCACCCCAGCAAGTTAAACCAGTTGCTTCCAGATTGTTTTAATACATGCACTCCTTTTCCAGTCGGCTCCATAGCGTGGAACACTCCCTGTTTTTCACAGAACAGGACAGGTATAGAAGCCTCTAACCTGTTCTTAAGAGCGTGATTATGCACATTTGCTTGCAGTTTAAACATTGGCTCACAGGAAACCTGTCCCTGGAAGATGAATGGATGTGGTTTCAGCACCTGTTATATAAGATAGCTCCTGCCATACTACATTGAAAATCTGAAGTACTGTAGCAGTCTCGTATAATCAACAAAGCACCTACACTTCACACGCGAGTAACAAAACACCAATACATCACCACACACGCAGAGCATTAACAACAATAAATAATACCTGCTTATTTCAATATTTATTTATTCCTTTACTTATTTGTTTATTTCGATAATTATTTAGGTATATATTTATTTTGATATTTATTTATTAATACATAAATGAATTAATAAATCAATTTTGTAATAAATAAATGTCAGTGTAGCTATTTATTTATTTGTTTATTTATTTATTTTTAATTTTGGCATGGAATATCCTCCATAGTTGCTGTGTGTGAGAATTTAAAAAAATCCAGTTGGAGCTACAAGGATATTATTAGAAATATGTGGTGAAATAGCGCCCCCTGCTGAGCTGCAGAAAGAAAAGCTCACAGCAACTGGTAATACATACATACATACATACATGCATGCATACATAGATGAATAAATATCGAAATAAATGAATGAATAAATGAATTATTGTATATACAGTTCAGGTCCGGGCCGGCCGACTCGCTGCAATTGTATTTCTCGTTTGAAAGTCGCCCAGCTGTGCTTACACCAAGTGTCCGCTGTCTCCACATAAGGAAGACACTCCATGTGAGATTCTAGAGCTCCTTGCTGTGAGACTTTGTCTTGGAGTCGAAAGCAGTTCAATCAAGCTGGAAAGTGTGTTTCCCGCTCAGCTGCCATGGTAACGGACGGCACGTCCTCGTGTACAGCGTCACTCTCTTCATCAGCAGTCATCGTTAACAAGGCCAGCAGGGGGCGTTAAAGGCACAGTCTGCACAGCGTGGAGAGGCGTCCCAGTCCTTCGGCGTGTTATTCCTTTTATATATACTGAAGTCAATAAACTGCACTTGTAACACGCTGTCAGTGTATTAGTGTCTCTCTCTTCTTCTCTGCCAGCTGATTGGTTGTGTCTGGAGAGTCCTTATAAGGGGTGTAAAGCTGACAAATAAAACATTCAATCCTGTCACTGTGTCTGTGGTGATTTCACAAAATAATAACATTTACCAATCCTTACATTATCAAAAGCTCCAGGATTCTGATGACCATTATGAAGCCATTATGGCACCAACTTAAACCCAGTAATGGTGTTTCTTAATGTGCCAGTACTGTGCCAGTTCCAAGCCAATTCAGATTGCCAGCACTGGGCCATGTACTGGGCCCATGTGCAAACGATACCGATCCAATTCTGGCATGTAATTGGGCCAATATAGTCAAATTGGCCTGTCAGCATTGGACCAATACTGGTGAAAAGCTTTGCCAATATTTATCCAGTATTGACCCATTTCAGACATGTTTACTGCACAGCTGGGAATCTACATGAATTCACTTTGATTCAATGACCTAACAAATGTCTCAGCTGTGGTGTCCTCTATGATGGGCTCCTAAGTGTAGTCACTCCAGCAAGTTAAACCAGTTGCTTCCAGATAGTTTTAATACACACCTTTTGCAGTGAGATACAGGGGAAGAGTCACTGAGATTTTCAAAGGTAAGAAAGGCGTAGGCTACCTTTACAAATAAATAATACTTCAATAAGAAATCAAGACCCGTCTGTGACTACGGATATGTATCTTTATAAATCACAGACATATAAGTAAACAGTATCTAAGTAACTCCATAAGATTCTTTAGAAGCCCAGGCATAAACGTATATCAAACAAACCATCCTTAACTTATTTTTTATTTCCATTGATCTAAATTCAATTTTAATATCCACATTCATTATATAACTCTATATAGAGCCACAATGGCACGCAAGCACTACATCTATCCCTGTGGAAGATGAAGGGATGCGGGTCAGCAGCGGGTACACTGGACAGCTCCAGCGATTCAACACATGATACAGAGAAGCGGCTCCGTTTGCTTTCCAAATATCTGTCTACAGAAGAACAGGAACATTTTCCTTCAGATGAACCAGGATTTTTTTTCCCTCTGTTGCAACGTCATTCAATTGATTTTCATGTTCCTCTGTCCTCTCGGTTTGGATTTAATTTACTGAATGCTCTTGTGTTAAGAAAGCGCAGCAGCTGTGAAAGAGCCCGGATAGCTCAGTCGGTAGAGCATCAGACTTTTAATCTGAGGGTCCAGGGTTCAAGTCCCTGTTCGGGCGATGTTTATTTCAGGACTATGGATACATATAGCATGACAATAAAACAATGACGTCACGCTTTTAACACGCTGACGTGTTCCCGTGTCAGTCTTGTTCGCAGCTGATTTACAGTCAGCAGTTCTGCAGGCGCACAGCATGCTGGGATGCAGGTCACTTTTTCTTTTTTAAAGCCCCCTTGCGCGCCGCACTGCAGACCGGTGTTTATATTGCCAAATAAATTACAGGCGAGTTTGGATATTTACTTTTAAATTAGTATACGTTACCATTCAAGTATAAACGGTATGAATGTATTTATCGATTGAGCGTTTAACCTATTACATCCCTAGAAGGGACACAGTATAATTAAAAAAAATGACATGTAATGCTTTTGCTAACCAGTAGCTTTCTCTTTCTCGTATATAAAAGCTGCACGTCACATTTTGTAGATGCTTGTCGTTCCTTGCTAGTGCCGCTCTATAGAACCTCCGGACTTGACCACATTTGATAAAAACACAGAAACACAATGATGGTGGCCCAGCCAGCCCTAGCCTGGCCGGCAGTGGAAACAAGGTATAAATCCTAACCACTAGAGCACCAGGGAAACTGATTACTGATGCGAACATCTGGGGTGGAATGAATTATTATTCACTGAGAAAAGAAGCAGGAATCCTGCGGAACATTCTCATTACATGAGCAGCGTGCTGCTGGGCTGTGGAATTACTCTCTCCCTCTTGTGGTCACAGAGTGTAGTGCAGTCTGTGCTGCTGGGATGTGGAATTACTCTCTCCTTCTTGTGGTCACAGAGTGTAGTGCAGTCCATGCTGCTGGGATGTGAAATTACTCTCTCCCTCTTGTGGTCACAGAGTGTAGTGCAGTCTGTGCTGCTGGGATGTGGAATTACTCTCTCCCTCTTGTGGTCACAGAGTGTAGTGCAGTCTGTGATGCTGGGCTGTGGAATTACTCTCTCCCTCTTGTGGTCACAGAGTATAGTGCAGTCTGTGCTGCTGGGCTGTGGAATTGCAACAGAAATCCCTTCCCATGCTGGTGGAATGACATGCTGTAACCTCTATGCTGACACACACTGATGTGAGTCTGCAGGAATAACTGGGGCGTGGGACAGACAGCTTACAGCAACTCTCAGAGAAGAGAGCAAGGGGATAATCATTGTGTTTAAAATGCTGGCCTGCTAAAGGGACATTTTAACATTCTTTAATATACACTGGCAGGGGTGGAAGTTGCAGATGTTGAGATATTAGAGACAGTGTTTCCCAGGATGCATCACTGTGAGCAGCTCCTTCCTCCAGACACAGACCACACTGTAGTTCTTAGATGACTGGGTGTGAGGAGCCTTGTGTTAACAATGGGAGAACTGGGCTGACTGGGGAGGTAACTGCTGCCTATTTCAATTGTCTTATTACTGTGTTATTACATTATGGACAGCAGTGGTTCTCTGGCTCCCTCTTGTGGTCAGTGTGAATGATGGCAGTGTGTGTAGCTTGGCAGGGCACTGATGCCTGTTTCCAGGCTATACAAACACAGAGAGGGATTCAATCAAACACTAAGTTCACAGTTTAATAGAAGAGTGGATTAGTTCTATTTGTATATGTGTTCTAAGCGCTGCACTTCTGTTTCAATAAGTGTCACAGACAGTTCTATGAGATCTGAGCTGTGAACACAGGTGGGACTTGATAGGGTTGGGTGACTCACAGTACAGTTAGATTATCCTTCCTGTAGTTTTATGTTTAGCCTCTCAGTGCTTTCCTGCTCTCTAGGAGGGGCATTAGAAATCTGCCTGTTCAGAATGAACTGGCCCATAAGTGTTGAGACATGTGTGCCAGGGAGGTGCTGCACACATAAGGAATGAAGGAGACCAGGTGGGTAACAAGGATGACACAGGAGGCAAGACAATGAAGAATAAACTGCCTTCAATAACGCTGATGTGCTGCTCCTTAATTAAAAATAAGAATTCACTCATGTATTTATGAATTCCTCATTTAAAAGATGTGCCTTAAATTGAGATAACTTCATTTTTATTATTATAAGTTAAAACCTGAGTTAGATAAAGAAACCTCACAAACTCAATCTTCCATCTATTTTAGGTGCATACCATGTTAATATATACAATTGAATTTAAAGAATGGTTGCACAATCAGAAGTACTTTCCTTTCATTTTATTTCAAGTAAGATAAAAAGTCAGTTCTCTCAATCCAGTGTGTGAGAAGTGTGTGTTTCTGGCAGCGGTTGAGACAGGCAGGCAGGCAGGTGAGAGGCAGAGGGGAGGCACAGAGACACAGGCACTCAGGATTTATTCACACACACACTCACGTGGCCGCTACCAGCTATGGGAACTCATGGAGGACATACAGCCCAGTGTACAAAAAGCAAAGCAAAACATCCAGAAACTCCAAATCAAAGTTCCAGTGAAGGCGGCGTGTGCTGCTCCTCTAAACGGAGGCCCCGCTCACACAAGTCCTGTGGCTTTGCACAGTCAAAAATATAAAGCCAGACTCCACACAGACACAAACAGCCTGATTTTAAAAGAGGCAAAATAAGAACCAGGTCCCGCAGTGATTTCCAAAAGCTGATGTGGGTCACTGAGTTTATGTCTTTCAATGGGTTTCTATTAAATGAGTCGTGTAAACACTTAGTGAACCTTCAACACATCGAAATAAAGGGATCTGGAAACATTGAAATCACTTTGTGATTTAATTATTAGTTTGCTGCTTTTGAACATCAGGCTGAAAGTGTATATAATACACATCTCTGCAATATTGTGATACAGGCTTTACTGTTCTTCTTGTTTAATATGCTGTCTAGTGGATCATAACATATACAACAACACTGCCATCAATACTGTATTAAACAAAGCATCAATCACCTTTCATTGGTTATCAATAACTCATTCTAAATGCATCACTATTAATGAAATAGATTATAAATAACTGAACAAAATATTACATACATTAATGAAAAAACAACCAAATTATAAAGGAGGCCAAATTCTAAATGATAAAAAGCTGCCAAATCCAGTTCCTCGCTCATCCCAATTGGTGACAGTGTATTCAGGGGGTGTGTCCAAAAAGACTCCCATTGAAGTCATTTTGTATGTAGGTCTCCTCCTCTACGATTCACAGTCACTTTTTCAATGCCAATCCATCTGAAAGCAGGTACGTTATGGCTTCTCTCCATGAAATGTTTTGCTGCAGGTGAAGTTTCATCTTTTTGTCTAATTGCACTCTTGTGCTCACTCAGATGAATTTTAATTGTTGAAGTTTTCCCCACATATCCTTTCCCACACGGGCATGACAACAAGTAAAGCACATTAGTACTGGTGCATGTAATACGAGATTTAATCTTGAAACGTTTACCTGGAGTGGGATGAACGCAGAATCTCATCGAGTCAAATTCTCTGCATTATTTATTTATTTATTTCCTTCAAGGGAAATACAGTGTGTGATTTTCTTTATTTTCACTTTGTATTTTATTTCAGTATCTTAATCTTTTCCTTACTGCAGAGTAATCAATAATTATATTTTCATTTTCATTTGAAACTAAATTAGTAAATATAAATCCAATGACAGCCCTTCAGCCTCTGCAATGTATTAGAATACATGAATAATCAAGATATTTACCAGATTGATCTTGTCTTTTATTTTGAGCCCTTGTTATTGAGCTCAGTGTGTTTGTGTGCAGTTGAGCTCCTCCACAGGCCGTGTCCCGTTTCATTGCCTTCACCCTCAGCACCTGCAGTAGGTCCCAGCTGCAGCAGTGCAGTCGCTGTGCAGTCCTGCTGAGGGAG
The DNA here is from genome assembly GCA_036884735.1 of Huso huso. Lineage (NCBI taxonomy): Eukaryota > Metazoa > Chordata > Actinopteri > Acipenseriformes > Acipenseridae > Huso > Huso huso. Next base: position 1,353,516 of record CM072693.1, on the reverse strand, counting down.
GTTTTTGTACGGGTGTGTAGCACTGTGTGAACACACCACCACTGTGGTAACTCTGACAGTAGTAATCTGCTGCATCTTCAGCCTGGACTCCAATAATGGTCAAAATGAAGTCAGTCCCAGATCCACTGCCACTGAAACGAGTTGGGATCCCAGACTGAAGGGTACTTGCAGCATAGATCAGGAGTTTGGGAGCTTCTCCAGGTTTCTGTTGGTACCAGGCTAGTTCGTTGTTATCTTGCACTGCGCTGCTGACTTTACAGTTGAGAGCGACTGTGTCTCCTGGGAGAACAGATTTCACTGCTGGAGTCTGAGTCAGAGTATACTGTCCACTGGATTCTGAAAATAATAGATAATAATATAGAAATGTATAACAAATTAAATAATGAAAACTCATTACATTTCAGCACATTTTCATTTTATCTTTTTAATGTCCCCCATTTTACTTTTAACAGTTATGTATTACGAATTGTCCCAGAAATAGACAGTTCTTACCCTGAGTGCAGATGACAAGTGCCCAGATGAAGATGCTGATAAAAGTCATTGTTGTTGTGGATTCTGTTGCCATGAAGGGCAGCTCTCAATCATGAAGTGTTAAACTCACAGGGCTATAAACACTCCCAGAGCACTGAAGCATGTGCTGCCAATGCAAAGTGTCTTTTCTATGCAAATTGTCTTCCTTGGCACAGCAGCCACTTCTAGCCAAGCAGTGCTCTTAAGTTTAAACTCATTTAACTGATGCAGTTTCTTTGCCACTCTGAAAAAAATAGCTTATAGTTTTCTTTGTGTTGAGTTTGTACAAGCACAGCTATTTCTCTCTCTTCTCCCTTCTCTCAAACAATTCATCTTAGCCACAGCTGTGATTATGTAGCTTTGTTACACAGTATAAATAATTATTAATTGTAAAATATTAAAATTAGACCAGCAGGTTAACAGATCCATCATAAACTTTGTGAAATCAAATACATTCAAGAAGCAAACATTTTGATTTTGCACATTGCATTGATTTTGGACCCCCTGTACTGTCTGTGAGGACCCCAGGTTAAGAACGACCGCTCTGGATTAAAGAGCATCATTTTATTACTCTCTCTCTCCCTCTTGTGGTCAAAGAGTGTAGTGCAGTCTATACTGCTAAAGATTTTCATACCATAAGAGGCTCAGCTGTCTCAACATGTGGATATTTGAAATAAAGTAAAGAATATGAAAATTCCTCTAAAATATGTATTTAATTCAGTGTTTTAATTTGCTGAAACAGCCCTCTGTTTTTCTTTTATCTAGATTAAAGTTGGAAAATGCTTCCAGTACCTGCAGCAGAAAGAATGCGTGCATATCATGCAAGGATGTGAGAAGAGAAAAGAGTAGGGATGAAACAGAGGAACAGAGAGCAGCAGAAAGCATGCAAGTGGAGTATAGGGAGGAAGAAAAGGGAAGCAGAAAAGAGCAAAGAAACAATGAGAAAGTATAGGAGAAATCTTTCAAAATGACATGAACCAGAACCACAACTTAATGAGAATCATTTGACAAACTCACCGTCAAAAGTTCTCTTTTCAGCTCAGTCACTAGGGAAGGCAGTAAGTGGAGTAAACCGGGCACTTCCAAAGAGCCCCAGGAAGAAAAGTGTCGTGGGAAAGAAACTGGCAACTCAATTTGGTTTGGCTCTGGTAGATAAGCACGCTTCCACACAAAGAGCTGAAGTTAGTGAAGCAGAATGTCAGGTTTGTGCATTCTATGAGATTGATTGTGTGTCCCGTCAGCTGCCTGGATGAAAAGACTGCATCACTATCAGAAGAGAGGAGGCACAAAAAAAAGAATGCACAAAAAAGTGCTCATGATGACGGTTCTTGAAGCTCACTGCCTCTTCAAGAATGAATATCCTGATGTAAAAATCAGAACATCAAAAAAAGTCTGCAGCATTGCTCCCTGTGCATGTTCAACCTTGCTAGTTCTATCAATCAGGTAATACAAGGCAATGATAATGAAGATACAATTGTACACTACTACCAATAGATGGCTAACAATAAAAAGGAACTGCTTGAGTCAACATTACACGATGCCAATGAGGAGCTCAAACCCAGCGGACCATTCTGCGGGCGCCACAGTTTTATTGCCAAGGTGCAACTTCATCAAATCAAGACACTGAAGATGAATTGAAATGAATGTGAAGCTATACTTCAGGAAGATTTCTCAGAACACTTCCTATAAAGCAGCAAGCTGAAATAATGTGAGCTCCCTGGATCACAGAAGGAGTGCCTCTGTTTCCAGCAGTTCTCACAGCTCAGTCTGTTAGTACTTCTTATGTTGTGCTCAGTGATGAACGGCAACATGACACATTTGCAGTTGTTTGCTACAATCGGGCTATTCTTGATGAAGCGTCAACTTCAGCCAACATCTCTAACTTGCACATCTTTTCTGATGGTGCTGCGAGCCAATTTAAAAACAGATTAATCTTGTCCACCCTTACCATGCCGAGCAATGTACACTGTAGTCTGCATCGAGCTGATTGGAGCTTTTTTGCCACAGCACACGGCAAAGGGCCAGTTGCTGGAATTGCAGGTAAAGTAAAGCGTGCAGTTTGGAGGCGCATTCTGCAAAAGCATGCTGTTGTCAAAACAGCAGAAGAATTTGCTAAGGTGGCAGAGGAAGCAAGTCCAGATATGTGCATCATTTATATTAAAAAGCATGTGGTAAAGAAGGCACAAGATGAATAGACAAACAGGTGGGAACAGAACTGTCCAAAGAAAACCCCAAACACACACAGCATTCACTATGCTAGAACGCTTAGCAACACTGAACTTGAGCTCAGCACAGTAGGTCCATTTGTGGAAGAAATCCAGCCTGACTGGAAAGTGGTCAGTGTGTTTGGCATTGTGGATCAAGCAACAGCTATGGCAAAGTATCCATTCAAAAGCATTGAACTGGCAGTAAATGAGTACTGCATTGTTATGTATGAAGGCAAGTGTTCCCCTGGCATAGCTGAAGAAACCATACCGGCCCTGCCAGAGGAGCTCCTCAGTGTTTTGCATCCATGCAAAGGGGGCTGGAAGTGGCCGACACAAAAAGATGTAACGTGGTGCCTTGCTTCATCTGTTCTCAAAAGGATTGATGCACCAGTACCTGTGAATACCCGGGTAGTATATGCCTTTCAAGAAAATATTACAAACTCTGCAGACACTTCACTGTGTGAGTGCTTCAGCTTGCACTGTGTTCACATCCATGCATTTTTCACAGTGGTTACGTCAGTTACAGGACCTGGTTATGTCAGGCACGTCATGTTTGGGGTTCTAGTAGAGGGGAGAATAGGAGTGGTGTCAATTGTTTCCTTACATTTGAGGACCAGACACTGTTCATTATTTTGTGCAGTTCAACATGTATAATTGCGTCTTTATTTCAGAAGGACTTTAATGAATTTGGAGACTTGTTTTGTTAATTTCAATTTTATGTTACATGAGTTATCAAATGAAATGTCTCTGTTTAATAAAATGATTTACTGATTTATTTCTAATTTCATATTCACTTGAATATATGCACGCTAGGATTTTCCATGGGTAAAACTACAGTAGTTTGGCCAATCTCACTTTAGGTAGTACTGTTTGAGATCAAGAAACATACATTTTCTGCTCTAAGTTTTGTCGGTTATGCTTTGCCCATCTAAGCCACGGTGCCCCGCGTCACTTCAAACATGCGGCAGAGGCTTTCAGCATGGTAATGTATTTCCCATACCATGCACCACTCCAAAATGAACTACGGGACATTTCTGCAAATGAAACAAAACATGCATTTCCCACCTCAGACATGGAAATCTGCATTCATTTCACTTGTTCGATCGCACGCTTCAGTTCCACAAACATTAATGGCAAATTCACTTGATTTTTTCAAGAAGGTAAAACCTCAGGTCCCACAGAGATTTGAACTGGGATCTCTGGATTCAGAGTTCAGAGTGCTAAGCACTACACCATGTAATGGAAGGTGGAGGTTGTGTCACTCCCCCTACTCCAAGGTATCAAATATCCCTACTGCCGACCCTTCGAGCGCCAGCCTTAAACATGTCTCATTGCACACAACCGTCAACATTTCAACATCTGGTACCGATAAACATCACATGTTGGAAGTTTGTCAGAATCTCAGAGCTGTAAAATGACATAACTTATTAATTCTGTATTGATGGTACAAACATTTGATGGGTGCAGGTTTGTTGTCAAAAGCAGAGCACTGTTGGTGTTTGGTTATGTCTGTGTTTTAATTTGGAAGCCTCATGTTTGTGCTTGTGCTGTGTCTGTGTAAATGTGTGTGCATACGAATGAACTGGAAACAATGTCATGTTTTCTTGTTTGAAATGAGCTCGCCAAAAAGAGGCAGCTTTATTTTCCACCATGCTGCATTTATGAGTGTACTTATTAACAAACATTTCTATGTTGTGGATAACTATTCAACACTAGTTGGTGTGATCCTTGCTTTGTTTAACAAAAGCTCTATTTCATAATCCCATGATTAGTACTCACTTTAACTTAAGAAAAGCCTTCAGTAGGCCCACGCCGTTCTGGTTACTGGAATCAAAGGGAAATGAATATATGAGATATTTGAGTCAGTGTTTCCCAGCATGCATCACTGTGAGCAGCTCCTTCCTCCAGACACAGACCACACTGTAGTGTTTAGATGACTGGATGTGAGGAGCCTTGTCTTAACAATGGGAGAACTGGGCTGACTGGGGAGGTAACTGCTGCCTATTTCAATTGTCGTATTATTGCGTTATTACATTATGGACAGCAGTGGTGCACTGGCTCCCTCTTGTGGTCAGTGTGAATGATGGCAGTGTGTGCAGCTTGGCAGGGCACTGATGCCTGTTTCCAGGCTATACAAACACAGAGAGGGATTCAATCAAACACTAAGTTCACAGTTTAATAGAAGAGTGGATTAGTTCTATTTGTATATGTGTTCTAAACGCTGCACTTCTGTTTCAATAAGTGTCACAGACAGTTCTATGAGATCTGAGCTGTGAACACAGGTGGGACTTGATAGGGTTGGGTGACTCACAGTACAGTTAGATTATCCTTCCTGTAGTTTTATGTTTAGCCTCTCAGTGCTTTCTTGCTCTCTAGGAGGGGCATTAGAAATCTGCCTGTTCAGAATGAACTGGCCCATAAGTGTTGAGACATGTGTGCCAGGGAGCTGCTGCACACATAAGGAATGAAGGAGACTAGGTGGGTAACAAGGATGACACAGGAGGCAAGACAATGAAGAATAAACTGCCTTCAATAACGCTGATGTGCTGCTCCTTAAAAAAAATAAGAAATCATTCAGGAATTTAGGAATTCCTCATTTATTTATTTTTTTATTTATTTGTATTTCAATTTAAATATATTAATTTTTATTATAATAAGTTATAATCTGAGGTATATCAATATAGTATTAACATTTTTTTCAGTAATTAAGAATAAAGTTAAAATTCTATTTCAAAAGAAGACATGGTTTGTTCATTTTAATTAACAGTAATTTGTGTCTTGATTTTCATCTTAACAATATGTTCAAGTTCAATGTTATTCATTTATGTATTAATATTAGTTTTCAAAATACATTAAAACACATCAGATTGACCCAATGAAAAATACCCAGCTGGACTCCACAGAGTCAGAAAGTGTAACTACACATCACTGCAATACTGGGCTTTGCTGTTTGCTGGACTTTTTTTAATATGTTGTCCAGTGGATCATAAATAAATCAATCTCAATATGCATACAGTTCAATTGTTTTAAAAAAAAAACATCATTTTGTTTGTATATAGAATGTGTTGCTGATGAAGTGGAATCATTAAGAGTAAAATGAAAAAAAAAAAAGTAAATAATACAATTTGAAGTTAAATATGCAATTTATTTATTTATATATACATTTACTGAAAGAGAAGTAAAATGTTTGGTTTACTTTATTTTCAGCTTGTATTTAAGTATCAGAAAATGAACAATGTTCACCTGCAGTCCTGCTGAGGGAGGTTTTTGTACGGGTGTGTAGCACTGTGTGAACACCCAGCTACTGCTGGGGTAGTGTCCACTCAGACAGTAGTAATCTCCTGCATCTTCAGCCTGGACTCCACTGATGGTCAGAGTGAAGTCAGTCCCAGATCCACTGCCACTGAAACGAGCTGGGATCCCAGACTGAAGGGTACTTGCAGCATAGATCAGGAGTTTGGGAGCTTCTCCAGGTTTCTGTTGGTACCAGGCTAGTCCGTTGTTACTGTACACTGCGCTGCTGACTTTACAGCTCAGAGCGACTGTGTCTCCTGGGAGAACAGATTTCACTGCTGGAGTCTGAGTCACAGTATACTGTCCACTGGATTCTGAAAATAATAAATGATAACATAGAAGATTATAATAAATTATCCAATTAAATTATGACAACATATTCAATTTCAAGGCTTTTTCATATTTTTTTCAGTATGTCCTGTTTTACTTGTAATAATTATATATTAAGAGTTGTCACACATTTTTTTTAGACATGTTTTTCTAAATGATTCTTACCCTGAGTGCAGATGACAATTGCCCAGATGAAGATGCTGATAAAAGTCATTGTTGTTGTGGATTCTGTTGCCATGAAGGGCAGCTCTCAATCATGAAGTGTTAAACTCACAGGGCTATAAACACTCCCAGAGCACTGAAGCATGTGCTGCCAATGCAAAGTGTCTTTTCTATGCAAATTGTCTTCCTTGGCACAGCAGCCACTTCTAGCCAAGCAGTGCTCTTAAGATTAAACTCTTTTAACTGATGCAGTTTCTTTGCCACCCTGAAAAAAATAGCTTGTACTTTTCTTGAGTGTACAAACACAGCTATTTCTCTCTTCTCCTTCTCTCAAACAATTTATCTTAGCCACAGCTGTGATTATGTAGCTTTGTTACACAGTATAAATAATTATTAATTGTCAAATATTAAAATCAGAGCTGCAGGATAACAGATCCATCATAAACTTTGTGATATCAAATCCATTCAAGAAGCAAAACATTTTGATTTTGTTCATTGCTAATGTTGAGTGAAAATGTTCCTGTTTTTTCCTGAGGACCCCAGGTTAAGAACCACTGCTCTGGATTAAAGAGCATCATTTTATTACTCTCTCTCTCCCTCTTGTGGTCACAGAGTGTAGTGCAGTTTGTGCTGTTTAGTGTTTTCTCATTTTAAGGTTGTGGAGAGATAGTCTCACGCCATAAGAGACAGGCTTGGCTGACTCAACTTACAGTGAATATTTTCAAAGTGTAAAGACCAGAAAAATTCTCCTAAAAGATGTATTGGCATCTTCATGAATTCAGCGTTTTAATTGGCTGAGATACTCTAATTGATTTATATTGTCCTTTGAGCCACTTTGTGTGACTCAATGACCTAATAAAAGTTTAGTCACCCCAGCAAGTTAAACCAGTTGCTTCCAGATTGTTTTAATTCATGCACTCCTTTTCCAGTCGGCTCCATAGCGTGGAACACTCCCTGTTTTTCACAGAACAGGACAGGTATAGAAGCCTCTAACCTGTTCTTAAGAGCGTGATTATGCACATTTGCTTGTAGTTTAAACAATGGCTCATGGAAACCTATCCCTGGAAGATGAACGGATGTGGTTTCAGCACCTGTTACATAGGATAGCTCCAGCCATAATACATTAAAAATTTGAGCTACAGTATCGGTGCTCGTATAATCAACAAAGCACCTACACTTCACACGCAAGTAACAAAACCACAATACATCACCACACACGCAGAACATTAACAAATAAATAAATAATACTTTTTTTTTTCAACATTTATTTATTCCTTTATTTATTTGTTCATTTTGATAATTATTTAGGTATTTATTTATTTCGATATGTATTTATTAATAGATAAATGAATTTATAAATAAATATTGAAATAAATAAATAAATGTCTGTGTATCTATTTGTTTTTTTGTTTATTTATTTATTTTTAATTTTGGCATGGAATATCCTCCATAGTTGCTGTGTGGGAGAATTAAAAAAAAAATCTAGTTGGAGCTACAAGGATATTATTAGAAATATGTGGTGAAATAGCGCCCCCTGCCGAGCTGCAGAAAGAGAAGCTCACAGCACCTGGTAATACATACATACATGCATACATGTATACGTACTTACATACATACATAGATGAATAAATATCGAAATGAATGAATGAATTATTGTATGTACGGTTCAGGTCCGAACCCGGCCGACTCGCTGCAATTGTATTTCTCGTTTGAAAGTCTCCCAGCTGTGCTTACACCACGTGACCGCTGTCTCCACATAAGGAAGACACTCCATGTGAGATTCTAGAGCTCCTTGCTGTGAGTCTTTCTCTTGGAGTCGAAAGCAGTTCAATCAAGCTGGAAAGTGTGTTTCCCGCTCAGCTGCCATGGTAACGGACATGTCCTCGTGTACAGCGTGAGGTAAAACAATGGCAGCGTCACCCTCATCATCAGCAGTCATCGTTAACAAGGCCAGCAGGGTGCGTTAAAGGCACAGTCTGCACAGCGTGATGAGGCGTCCCAGTCCTTCGGCGTGTTATTCCTTTTATATATACTGAAGTCAATAAACTGCACTTGTAACACACTGTCAGTGTATTAGTTTCTCTCTCTTCTTCTCTGCCAGCTGATTGGTTGTGTCTGGGGAGTCCTTATAAGGGCTGTAGAGCTGACAAATAAAACATTCAATCCTGTCACTGTGTCTGTGGTGATTTCACAAAATAATAACATTTAACAATCCTTACATTATCAAAAGCTCCAGGATTCTGATGACCATTATGAAGCCATTATGGCACCAACTTAAACCCAGTAATGGTGTTTCTTAATGTGCCAGTACTGTGCCAGTTCCAAGCCAATTCAGATTGCCAGCACTGGGACATGTACTGGGCCCATGTGCAAACGATACTGATCCAATTCTGGCACGTAATTTATTCAGCTATTTATTCATTTATTTATTTATTTATTTATTTTTAATTTTGGCTTGGAATATCCTCCATAGGTTACAAGCCATCTAACTTGTTCTTAAGAGCTTGAATATGCAACTGTGCCTGCTTTTGAAACAATGTCTTGCAGGAAGCCTGTCCCTGGACAGTGTGGCTTCAGCACCTGTTACATAGAAGAGCTCCAGCGATAATTAACAGATTGAAACCGTTTCAAATAAAAGCTAAATTGACGAGCGTCTCTGCAAGAAGGACCCTGTATGGGAGGTGCCATGGTATAATGGTTAGCACTCTGATCCCTGGATCCAGCGATAAAACACTTTCTACAGAGCTTCTACTTTACAATAACGAATGCTTTAAACTTTTATGGCTAGCCCCCCAAAAAATCAACTCTGTTGGGACGTGAACCCACAACCTCTGAATTCCCTTTCAGTGCTTGAATAGAAGTTCAACGCGCTGGCCGTTGCACCACAGAGCCTCCCTGAGATGTACTGCCATCCTACCAAGGAGGTGGCTTTTTAAACATTATTTTAAAAAGGAAATCAAGGAAAACACGTGATGCCTAGGGTGTGAAATGTGTATTTTGAAAGATGTTGGTTGAAATTGCAAAACTGTGCCCTAATTAATTTTGAAGTGATGCATTTCACTCGAGCCAGTTTAGTTTAGGTCCAGGCATTCCAACCTGACCAAGGATCAAACCCGGGCCGCGGCAGTGTGAGTGCCAAAACTTAACCTCTGGACCATGAGGGAAGCTGGTTACTGGTGTTAGCATCTGAGGTGGAATGAATTATTCACTGAGCAAAGAAGGAGCAGGAATCCGGCTCAACATTCTCACAACATGTGCAGTGGTGCTCTGGCTCCCTCTTGTGGTCATTATTAATATCTGTGTGTCTCTCGGAGGTCACGTTAATGAGTGCACTTTATTCACTTGAACACAGAGCAGCTCCTGTGTTAGCTGTCACTGAATCTCTTTATTCCATGATTTGCTGTATTGAGCTGGAGGCTCAGAGAGTGTTTCCTCTTTCCTATCAGCTGTGTGTTTTGTGTTTAAACCTCAGAGCACTCTGGATATTTACTGACACCCTCCTCCCCTTTCCCAACTTGCTTTTTGCTCTTTCTTTTTGCATTAGGACTCTATAGAGTCCTTTTATGTAACTGTAACACCCGCTAGGCAGGGCTTACGCAGAATTGAAATACATAATCACATTTGGAGTCGGTCTACGCCAGATTAGTGTGTAAGACACTGGACAAATAAAACAGTTACAGGTTATTTTATTCTGAAAGCAAATCAAGGATGGGATCAGAAACACGGCCTCTTCCAATTAAAAAATAATCTTTTATTTTATTGCAGATAAAAAGAAATGGAATGTTAGCAGCAGATTAATACACAGCAGTAAACGTTCAGCACCAGAAGCACACTAAAGTGCGCAGTGCAATAAATACCTGTGAAAAATGATTGATTTAACATTGCAATCATTACAAATAAATACAAATATAAACAACGACCGCTCTGAAAACAACACACAACACAAAACACAGCAGTGCGCGCAGGCAGGGGATGTGGGAGAGCTGCATGCATCATTTGCTGCTGCAGATCAATCTGTAACCCCATTCAACATCATCTCCTGCTTTACCAGACAAGGAGCAGACAAAAGCCTCACAAGACTTGACTAGCTCCTTGCTTACAGTATATCACTCTGTTACCCCAGTCTGCTCATTGACTGACAATGTCCTGTATGGTTGACAATGAAGTCAGAATGGTTTCTTTCTCTTTCAATGTGATGCATTGGTTGTATCAGTCTGTGAAAGCATGCATTCCACACAGAGCTTCACACTGATAGTGCCAAGTCCTTGCACATACAGCAGCTTCCACAGCTAAACATCTGTCTGTGTTCCTGTCAATGCTACACTTTATAGCAGGAAAACAAAACGGGTTAATTCACCATTGTGATATTTCAAACATTTTACATTTATTTAAAAACAGAGACCAAAACTTCAAACAAGACGTGTTTCGACTCCAAAGAGCCGTCCTCAGTGTTTAAAAGAAACAAAGCAAACCCAGCCCTTAATATCGTTATTACCAATTAGTGAACATGATTAAATACAGGTTTGTTAAGCAGACAATTCATTATCACAAACATACACTTCATCAAGTAAAGTTTTCAATCAGATATCCCAACATCAATGATTGGCAAATAAGTTACAATTTGTAACCCAAACAAACCTTTATAGTTATTAATCAATTGATGAAGATGATTAGATACAGGTATTGTTAAACAGCCAGCTCATTACCACAAACATACACTTAATGAAGTGAAATTTACAATGAATTATCTAACCATCAACGATCTGCAAATTGAAACAAGAAACAAACCCCACTCTTAATATAGTTCTTTAAATTGCACAATGGTGAATTAACAATGTGTTTGTGTGTGTACTCCATGTTTTCACACTATCAACACTTTTCTGAGCATCAACGCACCAAATACAAATGAATGAAATGCTTGAACTTTCAGCGTGAGGTTTAAATTTTGTAGCATTACTGATACACTTTATAGAAATAGATTTTTATTCATATTTATTTCACTATATTTATTTCTTTTATAGTTTCAATTAGAAATATATTAAATTGCTTTGAAGATATGTAAATAAATAAAAAACATGTTGTATATTAATATTGAAATACGTTAATATGTGTTTTAAACCACAGATTGCTTTAAAACACAATAGAAATATGTTGGATTGTAATATGCTATGTGTGTATGTATGAATGCATGTATATATTTATTTATTTCCTTTAAGAGGAGTAAAGTGTCTGATTTAGTTTATTTTCAGTTTGTATTTAAGTATCAGAAAATTAACAATGTTTTATCTTTTCCTTACTAGAAATAAATTAAGAATAATATTTTCATTTTCATTTGAAACTAAATTAGTAAATATAAATCCAATGGCAGACCTTCAGCCTCTGCAATGTATTAGAATACATGAATAATCAAGATATTTACCAGATTGATCTTGTCTTTTATTTTGAGCCCTTGTTATTGAGCTCAGTGTGTTTGTGTGCAGTTGAGCTCCTCCACAGGCCGGGTCCCGTTTCATTGCCTTCACCCTCAGCACCTGCAGTAGGTCCCAGCTGCAGCAGTGCAGTCGCTGTGCAGTCCTGCTGAGGGAGGTTTTTTGTGGGTGTGTAGCACTGTGTGAACACATCTCTACTGCTGGGGTAGTGGTAACTCTGACAGTAGTAATCTCCTGCATCTTCAGCCTGGACTCCACTGATGGTCAAAGTGAAGTCAGTCCCAGATCCACTGCCACTGAAACGAGTTGGGATCCCAGACTGAAGGGTACTTGCCCAATAGATCAGGAGTTTGGGAGCTTCTCCAGGTTTCTGTTGGTACCAGGCTAGGTAGTTGCCATTACTATTGCTATACACTGCGCTGCTGACTTTACAGCTCAGAGCGACTGTGTCTCCTGGGAGAACAGATTTCACTGCTGGAGTCTGAGTCACAGTATACTGTCCACTGGATTCTGAAATTAATAGATAATAATATAGAAAATTATAGTAATGATGATATTAAATAATAAAAACACATTCAATTTCAAGACTTCATTTAATTTATTTATTTAGATTTCACCTGTTTTACTTTTAACACACACACACACACACACACTGACACACACACACACACACACACACACACACACACACACACACACACACACACACACACACACACACACATATATATATATAAAGAATTGTCCCACAAATCGATTAAAGTGTTTTTCTAAATGATTCTTACCCTGAGTGCAGATGACAAGTGCCCAGATGAAGATGCTGATAAAAGTCATTGTTGTTGTGGATTCTGTTGCCATGAAGGGCAGCTCTCAATCATGAAGTGTTAAACTCACAGGGCTATAAACACTCCCAGAGCACTGAAGCATGTGCTGCCAATGCAAAGCGTCTTTTCTATGCAAATTGTCTTCCTTGGCACAGCAGCCACTTCTAGCTAAGCAGTGCTCTTAAGTTTAAACTCTTCTAACTGATGCAGTTTCTTCGCCACTCTGAAAAAAAATAGCTGATAGTTTTCTTTGTGTTGAGTTTGTACAAACACAGCTATTTCTCTCTCTTCTCCCTTCTCTCAAACAATTCATCTCAGCCACAGCTGTGATTATGTAGCTTTGTTACACAGTATAAATAATGATTAATTGTCAAATATTAAAATCAGACCTGCAGGTTAATAGATCCATCATTAACTTTGTGAAATCAAATCCATTCAAGAAGCAAACATTTTGATTTTGCACATTTCTAATGTTGAGTGAAAGGTTTCCAGTTTTTTTTTTTTCCTGTGGACCCCCTGGACTGTCTCTGAGGACCCCAGGTTAAGAATAGGGGTTCTGATTTCAGGGTTTTGCTCGATTTAACCCGATTTCTCCCCCGAAAGCTTATCTCTGCATTAGGGTTAAACCCGAAACCTCCCTGAATAGGCAGGACTGTATATGAATAAACGCACGCTCAGGTATCTGTGATTCAAATGCAGTGCATACAGAAAGAGCTGGCACTGGTGACGCTAAGTACATTTTTACCTGATTTCTACCTGAATATTTATTCTTTCTTAATTATTACAAAATCTACCCAATTTCACCTTATTTAATCATTAAATAATTATATAAAAAAAAAACATTCACCCGAATTTAGAAAAATATTTCACATGGAAATTAGAACCCCCCTCTGCTCTGGATTAAAGAGCATCATTTTATTACTCTCTCTCCCTCTTGTGGTCACAGAGTGTAGTGCAGTCTGTGCTACTTGCTGTGGAATTGCAATAGGAATCCCTTCCCATGCTGTTGGAATGACATGCTGTATCAATCCATCAGTCAATCTTTATTTGATATAGCACACTACACAATACATCGTTTCAAGGCAGTGTGTAACAAAACAGTCATTTTTGTTTAGTAATAAATAAATAAATGAATAAATAAATAAAAACAGTCAATAATCATACAGGCAATAACAGATAATAAAAATATTCAATATAGAGATAAATTAAAATGCAGTACAGTACAGACAATAATTAATATTAAGATGTGAATGATAGATTATAAAAGTGTGTCTTTTATCATGTTTTAGAAACTGCCACAGTTGGAGCCTCCCTTACCGAAACAGGCCGTCGATTCCATAGTTCAGGGGCCCTAAAACCAAATGCTCTCGCACCTGCGTTCTTTAAAAATCTGAGGGACAGTCCTGGGATCGCAGTGGTCATCTAGGTATATATGGGATCAAAATATCATTTAGATAGGAGGGAGCCAAACCGTTTAATGCTTTGTAAGTAATAAGCATGACCTTAAAATCCACCCTGACCTTTACAGGAAGCCAGTGCAGGGCTGCCAATACCAGTGTAATGTGGTCATGTCTTCTACTTCCTGTTCAAACCCTGGCAGCAGCGTTTTGCACAAGCTGCAGTTGGGATAACACAGATCTGGGAATACCATAGAAAAGAGCATTGCAATAATCTAGTCTGGATGTTATGAAAGTATGCATCACCCTCTCTGCATCTTCCACGGAAAGAAAGCGCCTTAGCTTAGCAATATTTCTCAAATGAAAGAAGGACACTTTAGTTAATTTTTCCTATATGAGGTTCGAATGAGAGATATGGGTCGAAAGTTACACCCAGCTCGGCCAATTGTGCGCCGCCCGGACGGGGAGGGCTCGAGACGGCTGGGTAATCCTTGTCTCACCGCGCACCAGCGCCTCCTGTGGGTGGCCGGGCGCCTGCGAGCCGGCTGTGCTTCACCGGACTGCGTTGTCCTCCGACGCGATAGGTCTGCTTGCTTAGCTGTGGGTTTGCAGTGTGAAAAATAGAGGTCAGCTTGACAGAGCATGAGTCACTGCGAGGGTTGCAGCGGTGAGACAAGATCTTCAAAAAACAAAGGATATTCCAAATTGGGAGAGAAATGCGAGTAAAAATAATTGGCCAGAGTTCTCACTTCAGATCTCAACTTAAATGTAAAAATGTCAACTGCAAAAACATCTGAATTTGTATTGTTTAATTGATTTTTTGATCCCAATTACCTCTGTTTTATCAGAGTTCAACAACAGATAGTTCCTTCACATCCATTGCTCAATATTGGCAAGACAGATAGTAATGATATTTGCAATTGAGGTGTCACCTTGTTTAAGGGATGAATATAATTGAGGATCATCTGAATAGCAATGAAAATTGACACCACGTCTACAGATAACATCAACCAAATCTGTGACCTCTATGCTGACACACACTGATGTGAGTCTGCAGGAATAACTGGGGTGTGGGACAGACAGCTTACGGCACCTCTCAGAGAGGAGAGCAAGGGGAGAATCATTGTGTTTAAAATGCTGGCCTGCTAAAGAGACATTTTAACATTCTTTAATATTCATTGGCAGGGGTGGAAGTTGCAGATGTTGAGATATTAGAGTCAGTGTTTCCCAGCATGCATCACTGTGAGCAGCTCCTTCTTCCAGACACAGACCACACTGTAGTGTTTAGATGACTGGCTGTGAGGAGCCTTGTGTTAACATTGAGAGAACTGGGCTGACTGGGGAGGTAACAGCTGCCTATTTCAATTGTCTTATTACTGTACTGTTATTACATTATGGACAGCAGTGGTGCTCTGGCTCCCTCTTGTGGTTAGTATTAATAATTGCATTGTGTCTCTTGTAGATCAAATGAATGGAAGCTATAGTGCTGCTGATAGTAGTAATCTCCTGCATCTTCAGCCTGGACTCCACTGATGGTCAGCATGAAGTTTGTTCTTGACCTGCTGTCAGTGAATGGAGCTGGAGCTCCAGAGACTCGGCTATTCAGTGAAGAGAAGAGGAGTTTAGGAGCTCCTCTGGGTTTCTGCAGATACCAGGCTAGACTGCTGGTAAAACCAGAGCTACTGGATCTGCAGTTCAGAGTGACACTCCCTCCTATAGAGACAGACTCCACTGTGGGACTCTGAGTCAGGACAATCTGACCGCTGGATTCTGAAAATAAAAACACAGAACATCAACCCACCGAGTCAACAGCCTCGTCCATTAACTGCATTCCACTGTGTGCTGAGGAAGCACTGATATTAATAATAATTCATAATAATGAGGATTTCTTACCGTGAGCAAAGAGTGCCAGTGTGCAGAGGAGGAGCCCCAGTGAAGCCATGTTCTCTGTGTGTCTCAGTGACTGTGAAAGGGCTGAACTGTCAGCTTTAAAAACCCTGAGCAATGGAGCAGTGCAGTTATTCTAGCTGTTGTGTAGAGCAGTGAGGCAGGCACAGGTATGCAAAGCACCTTCCTTTATACAAATCCTGTCCCAGGCAGTTAGATGAGATCTGAGCCGTGAGCACCAGTGGGGCTTCATAGGGTTGGGACACTTTTACTGTTTTCTTCTATTTTGACCCCAGTCAAAGCTCTCAGTATATCACTGCTGTCTAATCTGTGTGTCTGTCTAAACTGACAATAATGTTTGTGTTTGTGTCATTATTTCAATCCTATTGAGAATTAAAGGGTATGTAATGCCCTACCCCTAACCCTAGTGTTATACCTTCCCATGTGTTGCTGCTGCTGTACAAGTAATGGACCTGTCATTTTTCTTTTCATTGTTCTCATTTTGACAGCTTCTTACTCTTCTAAATGGAACATCTACTTCACTGTCTTTCACAGGCCTTTCCAAGATGTACCTTGAACTGCTACGAGTGCGTTTTCATGATTTCAAACATACTAATATTTAACAAGCCAGGGGAAAAGCTAGAAAACTCATGTATTGATTTCTTTATTGATTGATTGATTGATTGATGTGTGTGAAAGGGCGCACACAGTGACTGATCACACTCCATTGCCATGGCAATCCCAGCTCACTGAGAAACACATGGCTCTTGTATTGACATGTTGTTTTGAGAAAGATTGGAACAAACCAGCTTTCTTTCAATTGGAATGAGACTGGATTAGTGGGGAGTCTGTGATGTAGGGAATTCAAGTGAATATTATGAATGTGTTCAAAATATACATGACATGTGACAGTGATATGAATGAAGAATTGTACATTTCAGTAAATACATTTTTATTTGTATTCACATTTCACCTATTATATACACACACATAATCAGTGATCAGAATATTCTCTCGTCTAAAACGGCATCAATGTCAATATCTTAACTGTCAAGAGGATGTATGTGGCCTCGCAAGATATGCTGGCCGAAAAAAACTCTGTTAAAATCAGCATGAAAGAGAAGCAGCAACAGCTGCCGAGCCGTCTGGAAATGTGATTCTACGAATAGATTCCACCCACTCAAAGGTATGGATACATTTTAAACAACAACTAAGCCTTGTGTTAGAACTATCTTACCTGGTGCAACTAGTGTCAATGTAGTAATGTGTCAAATTAAAGTTAGTAAGACTTACTCTATAACTAAGCTGATTAAGAACTTACACACAGCTGGTGCAACCCAGCCCAGGATTCATGGACATCTTCATATGAGAATCAGATATGAAAAACATGAGTGACATTTTTACAATTCTTGGAATGACTGAATGATGTTTCAGAATTTAGAATAGATGGTATCATCACTACATTACTAGATGCCCCTGTAGTCACAACAAAATCAGTTTGTTTAAATAGACTAATATTGAATCCATACCTCCATGTAACTGTGTGTTGTTATTGAGCTCAGTGTGTTTGTGTGCAGTTGAGCTCCTCCACAGACCGTGTCCCGTTTCATTGCCTTCACCCTCAGCACCTGCAGTAGGTCCCAGCTGCAGCAGTGCAGTCGCTGCAGTCCTGCTGAGGGAGGTTTTTTTACGGGTGTGTAGCACTGTGTGAACACTCTGCTACTGCCGGGCCAGTGTAAACTCTGACAGTAGTAATCTCCTGCATCTTCTGCCTGGACTCCACTAATGATCAGAGTGAAGTCAGTCCCATATCCACTGCCACTGAAACGAGTTGGGATCCCAGACTGAAGGTTACTTGCAGCATAGATCAGGAGTTTGGGAGCTTCTCCAGGTTTCTGTTGGTACCAGGCTAGGTAGCTATTACCATACACTGCACTGCTGACTTTACAGCTCAGAGCGACTGTGTCTCCTGGGAGAACAGATTTCACTGCTGGAGTCTGAATCACAGTATATTGTCCACTGGATTCTGAAAATAATAAATAATAATATAGAAAATTATAAGAAATGATTGAATTAAATGACGAAAAATAATTTATTTCAGTTTCCCATTTTACACATATAAAATGTCAAGCCATTTTCAGTTTTTCCTGTTTAATTTCAACACTTATACTGTATATTAAGAAATGTCCCACAAATAGATTTAATAAAAAGTGTTTTTCTAAATGATTCTTACCCTGAGTGCAGATGACAAGTGCCCAGATGAAGATGCTGATAAAAGTCATTGTTGTTGTGGATTCTGTTGCCATGAAGGGCAGCTCTCAATCATGAAGTGTTAAACTCACAGGGCTATAAACACTCCCAGAGCACTGAAGCATGTGCTGCCAATGCAAAGTGTCTTTTCTATGCAAATTGTCTTCCTTGGCACAGCAGCCACTTGTAGCCAAGCAGTGGAGTAAACACAGGCTTGGTGCTGTGTGTTCTGACAGAGCAAGATTAGCAGTTTAGCATGAACACTCCCAGGACAGCAGGACTAGACAAAGAACAGCTTTAATAGGAGCATATGAGGAGAGCCAATCAGCCGAGACCTTATTCCACTCAACACAGCTGGAATGGAGTCAAGTGTGGAGTGTGTGTTTAAAGCAGTACTCGCACTGTGTGTTCAGACAGAGCAAGATTAGTAACTGCCCTGGCATTAACACTCCCAGGACAGTGGGACTATACAATAGAGCCCAGCTATTAAGAGTAGCATTGGAACCTGGTTAGCACAGTCCTTAATGCACTCATTAAAGTGTAATGCAGCAGTACTGCTTATTAAACAGCAGCACCATCATGGTTGAAGTGCAGTGAAGTTCTCACTGGCTTCAGTAACACTAGAAGACACTCAGGGCCTCATTCACTAAATGCTGGTAAATGACCAGAATGATATCAATGTTCTTAAGCTTTAACCTTAGGGCAATCTCTAAAATAAGATTGGATGAGTTGGCAGTTAGCTCATTTGTGAATGGTCCCTGCTCTGATCACAGCATCACCAGTGCGCTGCCCTATTTACTGAATGTTGTGACAGTACATACCCCCTGCTTTACAAGCACGGTATTTGAACACGCGCCGAGGACCCAAACATTTTAGCACCCTTCAGTGAATAATGGCTTGAATATCAAATCCTTCCCTCGTGGTATTTCTGATGTAATGTGCATACATTTCCCATCCATTAACATCATGAATTATATTGAAATGACCCGCATGCGGTACTTTTCCTTCGCATTGTTCACCACGGGTTAGGTTGCTCTTCACTGCTTGGTGAATGCAGCAGGTGTACACAGTAGCACACGGTACAGAGCCTCACTGCGTGTTAACACAGTACCGCTGTGTGATAAATGAGGTCCTTACACTTTAATGCTGGTAGCTCCTCACTGTTGTGGGCAATGTTAGGAACTGCAGTCTGTGATGTTTAAGGCATTTTCAGCTGCGTTCAAAAACTAAAGGAATAATATGCCACCTAATACATCCTTCAAGCCCCTCAAGTGAAATATGCATCAATGGGAAAGTTATTTTATTTGTATTTAATGAGTTTATTTGATATTATAAGATGCAGCAATGTTTATGTCAGTATGTCAGTAAAGCTTTTAATAACTGCTGGGGATGAAATCAAAGAGAGAATAATTCACTGCTACTACATTGTGGACAACAGGCTCCCTCTTGTGGTCAGTGTTGATAATTACTGCATGTTTTGTTTGTTTGAGTTGTGTTTTAATATAACTTCTTAGGACTTATTATTTCATTAATTCCTTGTTTGTTTATGACTCCCCTTGAAGCCCCTAGACTGCTGTGTGGTGTTTAACACTTGTGTAATTCTTCAGTAAAGTCACTGTCTCAGCTGATACACTGCAGTGTCTCCAGCCCCTCGTCCCTCTGGCTCTTTAATGAGTTCAGAGTGAGGGGGAGATCAGTGACGTGTCCAGCCTGGGCTCTGGGAGAAGCTCGGAGCTTCAGCCCCTTTTCTGTCGGTCTGCTGGAGGTTCTGATACAGAAATCCCTGTATTGGAAACATAAAATCCGGGAATTCGGGAGTCAGGATATCCTGAAAATGAATTTTTTTTTTTTTTAAAAAGAAACAGCGCGGCTTTGACCTCGACGTGATTTGAACACGCAACCTTCTGATCTGGAGTCAGACGCGCTACCGTTGCGCCACGAAGTCCAGGCGTAGTGCATTCTTGTTATGCAATGCTAGAGTGCACAGCGCGTGACATGACAGAATGCAATAATGTTAATATACCAACAAAAGAAACATAAATAAAAGTGTATGTATTTATTTGTGAATAAACTATCTTGCTTATACGATGGGACCAGAGACCTTACATCCGCATTCTAATGATCGTCCCACCCCAGAGAGACTTTGTCTTGACCAGGGATTAATATAATTTAAAAACAAACTGCGATGGTTCCTCACGATGGGAATGTGAATAGAGTCAAATACATTTGCATCATTCTGTATGTATGTATATATATTATATATATATATATATATATATATATATATATATATATATATATATATATATATATATATTTCAAGTAACTGTAGCTTTATTATCATAATGAAAACACATTACACATGACCACAGTTCTGTAACAAAATGACAACAACAAAGCTGTTCCCATACCGGGAGTCGAACCCGGGCCGCCTGGGTGAAAACCAGGAATCCTAACCGCTAGACCATATGGGAAGCTGAGGAACAAACTCATGGACATGCAACAGTGGCTAGTATACAGTACAATGATTGGTAAAAAACCACAAAAACTGATATTTCATTACAAACACGTTACAAATGAAAGCAAACTTCAAACCATTTATATTTATTCTCAATTAACACAAATTCTTCAATTGCTAAAAAAAAAATATATA
This sequence comes from Huso huso, assembly GCA_036884735.1. Classification (NCBI taxonomy): domain Eukaryota; kingdom Metazoa; phylum Chordata; class Actinopteri; order Acipenseriformes; family Acipenseridae; genus Huso; species Huso huso. The sequence continues at coordinate 1,332,573 of CM072693.1, read as the reverse complement.
TATATATAAAAAATCTCCCTTTGTGCTTCTTGGAAGGCATACAATGGAGAGCGCACTGCAGTTTTTCAGTCGGGAATATTACAAATTAGCAGACTGTGCTTTAAAATACACATGTAGGGCGGGCGACTCTGTTACAAAGAATTGCCACACTTTGTATGTATCTTCAGAATGCGTTGGGACTAAATACGCAGATACATTAAAACTATTTGGAGAATGCGGGCATCGATCCCGCTACTTCTCGCATGCTAAGCGAGCGCTCTACCATTTGAGCTAATTCCCAGTGAACTGTGCTCCTAATTCTCATAGGCAATTCAGATTGTCCTATAGATTTTTTATTGGCAATGTCTGCCATTTGCAAATTCAAAAAATAAATTAATTAACTAAATAGCAAATATTTCGACTACAGGTATGTTTTCAATTTCTTCAAAAAGTAGTCTCAGCTCGTTGATTCAGTCGCTTTAAAATCCACCTCTGTGTCCCGATGCATCAGCGCTGTGTGCTGTGGCTCGAGCTTGTTTGATGAGGCAGGCAATGCAAAAATGCCAAAACTTGCTTTTGTATCACACGACAACTTAAGGTATGCTTTAACGTCTTGGCTGTCTCAAGTTAGTTTGTATTGTTAATGTAACACCTCGTTGTTGCCCAGTCATTGTATCATATGAAGTAGAGCTTGCCAGCTGGGAGTGACGGTCTGCCAAGAAAAGTTAAGACTATATTTGCAAGGATCATTTCTAGAGTGAAACATGTTTTGAAGGGATTGGTCTCGGTATCCACCAGGAGGAGTGTGAGTGTTTTCTTCTCAGCACCGAGCTGACAATTAGTGTTGTTTTCGGGCACCTGCTCGCTGCTAGTGATGACACTCCAATCTTCAGTCGGGGGTTGTTGAAGGAAGGGGACACATTTTGAGTGCGTATCTCATACTGATAGAAAACGCAGAAAAAAGAAACCATCAAGCCTACAATTGTTCAGTTGTTTAAATCAATAAGCAAATTTCAAATGGATCACTGCTAATGTTAAAACAATTTAAGAACACTTTAAACAGTAATGTGATTTGCACTGCGCAGGACTAGATGAGCTTAAATAAAGACATTACATCTGAAAATAACTTGTGCTTACCCCCACTTACAAGGAAACTGTCAAACATTGTATTCATCCTCATAACGTGTTAGAAAATGTAAACAGCAGTTGGAGAATGCCGAAGTCGATCATCCTAGCATGTTAAACGAGGGCATTTCTCCTGTAAGCTGCGTCTAGTAATAGATCGTTTATACTGTTCTCAATGGTCCGCATCCCAGCCTGAGACCACGATCCAGTGGCCGACGGAGATGTTTTTCAAAGTAATATGTTATTTGGAATATTAAAACAATCAAGTTAAATAACACATGTTTGGGGACACAATATTTTTCAGTGAATTCAACAAGTAGTCTGTTTACAACAAAAATGCAATTTGTGTTAGGAACACTATTTTAGTCGGATTTAAAATGGAAATTAAATTGGTATTGAGTGCTGACAAGAGTTTGGTATCAGCAGTTGATTTCATTGAAACAATCTTTTATAGTAAAATTAACCTGTCAGAGTGGGATTTGAACCCACGCCTCCATTTGGAGACCAGAACACACAATTCTTTGGAAAGACAGAGTCCTTGAGTCTGGTGCCTTAGACCACTCGGCCATCCTGACAAGTTGCGTTTATTACAGCAGAAAACCTCATTATTTCAGCACAGACTAGGGTTGTCTATCGTATCAAGGCCCGATTGGGTTACGTATATACCAACTGTTGCACAAGCACCGGCGTAGATTTAGAGTAGATTTAGCTGGGGACATTGTACCTATCAATGTCAAGGGACCGTTGAATTGTCACTACCAATAATTTTGATAAATCTGAAACGTCTTTTGTCAAGTCATTTTATCCGCTCCACAAAGGGTTAACTCTCTCAAGATCCCCTCGTTGCTCCTCCCTCCTCCAAAAAGAAAAAAAAACAAAAAACGCTAATTTGATTGTTTTAGGCCCTAGGTTCTAGACAGCATTCAGAACTGAGCAGACACATGGCAAATGACATTGTGTTACAAAAGTGTAAGGTACTGCACGCAGGCAATAAATTTCTCCCCCATTCCTTTCTATATTTGTTAATTGTGGGCTCTATTTTCTTTTTAACACCACTGAGTCCCTTGTCCCTGTGCAACCACAATGTAGAAACATATAGAGAATGTATGGAAATGGTCAATAAACATCACTACTGTTTCTCTTAAAGCGTGTTTATTTATTTCTAATACCGGACCCTGTCTTAATACTGTATTACATTCTGAATATAGCTGAATTATTAATTGTAGATAATACTTAGAATACCAGATACATATTTAGCATTAAAAGCAATACATGTGATTTATTTAACAGTCGTTAATTATTTTGTGTATCAGCCGCCACACAAAGCTGAGCGCAGTGCGGTATACTGTAATGATGCTCCAGTCAGTCTGCCCGGACTGCACCTGAACCATCTTAAAAACACGAAGCCCCTAATAAGCTAATTTGTAAAAGTTAGTAAAGAATTGCGCTAATATAACGAAGCTAAATTTGAGCTCCTAGCTGGAGCAACGAGAGAGGGCGAGAGGGCGGGGCAGAGAAGGAGGGGGAGACGCTGCTAGGAAACCGGCTCGTGAACATTCCACTCTGCTGAGCAGAGACCGTTAGGATTTAAAAATGCGAACGTTCCGAGCGGCGTTAGGCGCTTCGTTAAATTAACACACCGTTGCTGTTATTTGAATATAACCATTGTAACGATCACTCTGCACAACTGAGAAGCAGTTGCACTGTCCTCCCTAAGGAGATACTACTGGCCCTATTCCTATAGCTAAATAAGTCAGCAAGAGTGACAGACAGCAAAAGCAGGGACGTCAGAGGTGTCAATTTCAAGAACAATCGGTTTATTATTGTGAACAATAATGTCAACAAATGAAAAAATGAACAAATGAATGAAATGAATAATGATAAGAAAGGAATTCAAATAATTGCAGGTAACAGGTAAGAAAAGCTGGTACAGATAAGTAGGTAGGGACAAACAGAAGGCTAAACAGTATCACCAAATAGAAATGAATGGTGTCCGGAGGGTCTCCAATAAACCCACACTCACAAACACAACACACACAGATAAAGACCAAGGATAAATAAATAGATACAGATGAAAAACAGTGACTTGTGGAAACAATTACATTTAACAGTCTCTATGGCAATGGTGGGAAAATGACAGGTAGGCCCAACAAGTCCAGTAATAGCAGGGTAATTGAAATCCATACAAAGTAACAAAATAACAAAAAATACAGGAAACAAAGTATCAAATTAAAGTAGAAAAAAATCCAAACAAAAAAGAAAATGATCTCACCCACAAATAAGGCAGTCCAGCAAAGTGTCCCGAAATGATGGTGATTGTAGAAGGTTGAAAACATTGAGTACGTTGAAATTGTTGAGACTGTCCAGTAGTGTTGAGTTGAATGGTGAACAGTTGTTTGGAAAAAATCAGGAGGATCAGGAAAAAAATGGAGACTGTCACACATAAAACAACAAACTCTAAACAGACCTAGAAAAACAGCTAAACTTAAACAAGTAACAGTGAAAACAAAAAGAGCAGTTTAGACAAAGCGCAGCGACAAAAGAAAATAAACGGATGCACTGGAATTATCTAAGGATGTTAATGGATTCACTGAAATTTAAGTAAAGAAAATGCTGTAGGTTAATGGATTCCTCTGAAAAAGGGAGTCTCCCTCAGGCCTGATTAGCCAGCTTTAATACAAGTGCTGGCTACTAAGGAGCTCTGAGATTGGAGGGGAGGAAATCTGAATGAGCCAATGGGGAGAGAGGATGAACAGAGGGTGGTTGCAAGGAACTATGGGAAATGAAGTTTTAACCTGGCCAGGCTACTGACCCTAATTAAAGGGACAGGTGGGTGAGACTTACACCCACATTATGTAGCATGGGAATTGCTACACCATATTTTAAATACTCAAATAGGACGGTATTAAAAAATATATGTTTTTCAAAGTAATATGTTATTTGGAATATTAAAACAATCAAATTAAATAACACATGTTTGGACACCAAAATATTTTTCTTCCTCATAACGTGTTAGAAAATGTAAACAGCAGTTGGAGAATGCCGAAGTCGATCATAATAGCATGTTAAACGAGGGCATTTCTCCTGTAAGCTGCGTCTAGTAATAGATCGTTTATACTGTTCTCAATGGTCCGCATTCCAGCCTGAGACCAATTCACTGAAATTTGAGGTTTCGTTTAGTACACACTAGCAGGTGATCTGATAATCTTATTGATGTTATTTTGTGAAAACAATAACACGTTAATACTGTGCTACAAAAAAATGACTCGCCGTGTTGTAACTTGTATGGGTGATGTCATGGGTTGTCATGGCAGCGCCGATCATCACGGGAGTGGTTATCAGTGGTTGTCGGAGAAACGCTGGAGTTCCGCTGGCTTCCGAGGATCCAACCCGAATATCTAAATCAATACAGTGACAACAAAGGAATGTGACATATAAACCTAATGACTACATTAATGAAGCAGTAATACACGACAGGGTGTGTGTGTTATCATGAGGTAATATCACCACGCCTTGGGTGCGTTGGGAGGCACTAGATGAAGTGGAGTTCTTCAACCGCCCAGGAAGTGGTGATATATCTCATGATAACACACAGACCCTGGAGTGTATTATTGCTATTATTAAATGGGTCTAGGAGTGTGTTGTTGTTGGTAAATGAAGACTTTAAACCTTATTTTAATAATTTTTATTTGTGTCACCTTCCACTGAGAGAAGTAGTTCTACAGTAACTAAAAATGGTTAGATTAACAATTAAATATTTGATTTTAAACCATTTTGTAGAATATTTTCTTTTTGGGGGCTTCGCTAATAGTTTCTTGTTCATTCTTTGTAGATATTGAAGTGGATCATTGTTTCAACGTGTATGTCTGGGTTTTGTCTAGTAGATGGAGCTGCTGCTGCTGCGGTGATGTTTTGTTTAGCAGAATGCAGTTCATGTACCGTGTTACAAACGGGACGGCGCTGCACAGAGCGGTACAAACTGTGCAATTAAAATCTCCGGTAGTACTACAGACGGGCCGCCGATAATCATCTCTGATTAACCCAACATGAATATAAATACAAACCCAGTCTGTTTCAAAGAGCACTCAGAGTGACGGCGCCGGAGAGTCTGCTAGCAGGTTTAATAATATGAATGTGTCTGATCGAGTCTCGCATCAAACTCAGCGTCCTCTATATAATATAAACACATTACACAAGGGGTTGCCAGCAGGTGTAGTGAATTCAGTTCCAATAACACCGCGCTCTCTTTCTCTCAATATAGATATATATCTAGTCCTCCTGTTTTACAAAACAGCTCAAAGAATGGAACTTCTGGTTCAGACTGGTGCGCGGATCTAAAGATTCCCCGCATCGGGTGTACCGGTTTGTTATGGAACGTGTTTCGTGAAAGGAGTTTATCCAGTAACAGACTATATAAACCAGTCAAAACAAACATGAAGAGAACATGTTGCCAAGCAGTGGTTTGCTTAACTAGTTCCTCAGTAAAATAAGACTCATGTGTACACACAGTATTAAACTGAAAAGCTAAACTAATACCTTACTTGGAGCTCTCACCAGGGACCACTTCCAGTAAAAGACGTATAAACCGCAGTGAACAATAAAAACTTGCATTCATAACAGAAAAAAAAAACAGCCCATATAAATCTACACACTTTTTGTGATGCTATAACATGGTATTATATATAAGGAGTGCTGATAATTTCACCCTAAACTTGCATACTGAAAGTAGCATGTCAAAGCAAGAAGGAATATAAAAACAGGGTTGCAGCTCACTGGAGGAGGAAAGTCTTTGCCCCTGGGTTCACAATGAATTAATGAAGGGTCCTTGAGTAACACACCATATTGAGAATGGCCTGATCAGGAAACAAGCAAAGCATTCAATGCAGTAAGAGAAGAGAAACCCATCAACATGGCCATTCTGACACACAAATATATAATCTGTGTAGCATTAGTCAAGCACCCACAAAAAAAAAAAACTCTACACACAATCCAAACAGTCTTTACAAGCAAGATTTTTATTTATCAATACACACTTTTGGGCATTTTCCAAAAATATACAACTCCAGCTACAAAGACAACCACTGAACACACACCCATTGCAGCTCCCAGAAGGGACCACACATTGACTTGGCCTGCAAGAGAAGAAAGAAATAGTTAGAGGAATATAAAGAGATAGTTATATATTTTACATGAACTGCAAATTGTGTTCACATCATGCATATTACCGCTTCTAGGCATAAAGTGAAGGGATCCATCTCTCTTCAGCTCAATTGGGCCAGAAGACACAAATGCCTTTACTGCACCACCGTCCATCCCTTCAGCACTGCGACCTACAGGAGGAATCCATCAAAACAAATGGACAAATGCATGCAAAATACCCCCCTCCCCCCAACAGACAGAGCTCTTACCAAGCCTCTGTTTTCCTGGAATGCACCGTCTGCTACAGAGGCTGTCTGATGGCCGGTTTGAATCACATATCACAACACTTCAGTGGAAGTAGATCTGAAAGACAGCACACCTTGTCAAGTAAAAACAAGCATCAATAGATCAGGCAGTACCATCACCCAATGAGGATTACTGAATTGAAAAACAATATTGCATCATAGTAACTGCTTCTTGCAAAAGTGCAGTTATATGTTTTCATTACAACTCACTAAAGATTTGAGCACAGTGACCATTTGCTGCTTGCAAAGCAATCCAAACCATGCATTGTGGTACAAGATCCCCATCCCAACACTCCACTTTACCTGTCCTTTCAGTGCATCCCGGCCGCTTGTGAAGGAAAACATTTTCACTTAACCTCTTCAGATGGGAAGGGAACAGCACTCTTGCATTGCTGGAGACTGGGTGAAAGATGGTCAAGTACTCATCTGCAGAGTTCTCACAGCTAGAAAGAGAAAGTAGGTCAGGAGCACATCAGCCACAACTCCAATTCCTAGGTTTTGTAGCAGCAATATCATATTCCAGCATCTTACCTGTCCACAACAACATCCCACTTTGGAGAGCTATTCCTGTCAGCAGAATAGGTTGCCCAGCAGTTCTCCAAAAACAATTCAGCCTGTGGATCCCTGCTGTACAGGAGCTCTACCTCAAAATACAAGGGTCTTCGCAAGTACTTCACAACAGGGTAATCCCGAGCTCCATAGAAGTCGTTGTAGGTTGAATCTGCAGAGATGCAAGGGAGAATTTTATAGGTGGAAACACGCTAGAGCATCTATATTATTTTAATTGCCAAGTCCTACCCAATGCAAGCCGCATGATGACTGCAAGGTCCCCCAAGCCAGGCTGGACTACAGGTGCAGGATTATTCTGGTACAAGAACTGCACTACCTTTGTGTCATTGACCAGATAGTGACAGGCAACTCTCAACCTGGAAAGAGGAGATGGGGGGTTAGTAGAGTTTCAGGCTCAACCACAAGGATACTCAATTTGATTGCAATCCTTACCGGTAAGATGTGAACAGCACTTCATTCTCACAAGTCAGGAGGTTGTTGTCAAACTGGAAGAGAAAATCAAAGGCTCAGGTTGCAATGAACTTGTAGATTTAGTATGGAGCTGTATACCAAGTTGCAGACTAGCTAATATGGTACTCAGGATCATCCCAAGCTGTGTACTAACCAATTTCACAATTTTAAAAATAAAAAAAGCTTTGGTTATAAATAGTTCAGTTTCATAACTGAATATTTGAGACTTATTATATTTGTTCCATGTTAGAACAATACCACAAGTCTGTCTATAGAAACTGCTAGACTAAATATTGTTTTAGTAACCTCTAGGAGGGCAACAGCAGTTATTTTGGATTTGTTGCAAATACACAGCTGGTGACTATTGAGCTGCAATTGGTATTAACTCATGTACTAGTTTAGTCCCGTCCTCACCACGGGATCATCCCCAGTAAATACCCTCCTTCCAGTTCACTGCAATTGACCCAAAAGGTCTCTAGGCAGCACATGCAATGCCATAACCAAGAGTCATGTCATGTGTCACAGCACCTTTCTCAACTGGACAAGCAGTTCAATACAAAAAGGTGGCATCCTTCAGATGTCCACAATTCAGCGGATAGAAACACCGGTCACCATGGCTCCCCAGATTGATCCAGGGGTGTTGGGGCCAACTTGTCAATATGTTGAACCTCCTCAAAATATGGTTTTAAATGTGGTCAATACTAACCCTTCTAGTTGTGCCACAGGAGTTGACATTGAAGTAGAAAACCGCATTGATAGCATCAGACTGAAGAGGTCGGCAACTTGGATCCCTTAGAGTTAGTTGACTTGGAGACAAGCTGGGGACAGATTCCACTTTCACAGCAAGAGCTGCCATAGTTCCATTGGTGAAGCAATCTGAAACAGCATTTGGAGCCAGGTTAAGGAAACAGATTATAGCTTCAATACCACTTCATGCAACCTTTGGCCAATCTCAAAAGCAGCTATTCTAAAAGAATAACTTGTCTGCAGGAGAGTTACCAATCATCTTTGTAGGGAAACTGCAGGACAGGGAGAAGTCAGCCACCACAACCATGGTCCCAATATCCTTCAAGGTCAAGTCAAGTCTGCTTCTGATGCCTGAAGAACTGATCACCTACAGAGACAATACACCAGGTCAGTAATGTGTTGAACCCAGAACAGCTAAACTCATTTTAAAGTTCCATCACTTACTTCATATGTGGCATCAACTGAATTGTATGGCACAGTCATCCAGAAATTGGTAGAGTTGGCATTATACTTGTACAGGGCAAGCAGACTTCCACCAAGTTCTCTTGAGCCCACAAAAGGAATCCAGTTGCGACCCATGTTGCCATATGTTACCATGGTATAGAATGCAGCACCATCACAGTAGCCAGTTACTGTAGGTGGAACTGCAAGAGGAAGAGCAGTTGTCATGGCAATGGACTGGATTGGTCAGAAAAGGGTAGTTGTAGAACAAATAGTCAGGCACTTACTGATGTCTTTGAGAATGGCTTCATCTACAGCAGGATGAGTAAAGGGTGTATTCTCTGGCACTATATTCAGCAAGTAGGTCAGGGTCAGAATGTAGGTTCTGGTGTCTGGAGGAGTTACCTGAAAGAGCAAGGGTTTGTAGGATTCAACCCAAAGTCAAACAGCAAGCAACACATCCACAGGAAGCAAGTGTTTTCAAAGGGCAATTGGATGGTTGAACAGGTGGGATGTTACCTTTTGCTTCACATTGGGGTCCTCAAATGGCACCTGGAGAGTGTAGGTCTTGGATCCATTGGGAAAGACATGCTCCTGGACATTATAACCTTTTAGGTTGGCTTCTGGCACAGTTAACGTCTCTGGTCCAACTATAATTTTGGCCAGCTCCACATCAGGCAGGAATGTCCCCAGGGTCACATTGAACACTCTGGCTTTAGGAACAGTGTCTGAAATTAAAGCATGCAGTTAAAAACGAAGGATATGAAGTGGAGCACTGCAACAAATCCCTTTGATTTACTGCATGTGGACAAGTTCTACATACTGTTTGTGACAACTGGTGGCCGAGGCATGAAAGGAGTGGTTATTGGATGAAGTACTGTGTACTTGGTCTTCTGAGGCCCATCTTGCCAGGTATGCTCCAGCATTGGTTCAATAGAGTAAGAGATCACATAGGTGTTGTCCAATACATGGCTCTGAAAGCACAGAAGCATCTTAGGAGGAAAGCTTTAAAATGAGAAGGATTTAAAAAGATGTTGAACTTCTACATACCTTGTAATATCCACCATCAGCTCCCACAGGAATTTTTACAGTGATTAGCTGGGGACCAACATCCAGTTTATAATCTCTATTATGAATCGTTGCAGGGTCAAGCTTGCGGCCATCAACTCCCATTTGAACATCAAGGGTAGCAATTTGTGGTGTCGGAACAAGAGGAGGTAGAACACGGGGAACATTCCACGTAATCATCTGTTCTGTGAAGGCTGTTCCATCTGACAAAGGAACACCATAGACTTGGTATAGAAAACTCACTTAAACCTAGAAGAGTTCTTGAGCACCGTTGCCCTCCATAAGCTTACTCACCAGTAGGACATGTAACTGCAGTGTCCACCATTATGACCATCCATCTTTGCTTATAAAAGGTGGTTGATCTTAGCACAGCCATTGGTACAGTTTGGATCTGTTGGAGAGGAGGGGGAACTTTTACTAAAATAAAAGCAAGACTAAATCTACCTTCATAGTCTGGATATACTGTACTAGACAATGAAGCCTAGACTACTTACCCCCTGAGGCTGGCTTTCTGTGGAGTTGTATGCAGCTCTAACCAGAATTCGACTTGGTGTCGTGTTTATGCCATAGCCATTTGTCATGGCCTGAGCAACAGTCATGGTTGTCTTTCTATTTGCTGGGAGATGGAACACAATTTTCCAGATGCTGTTGTCAGCAGCAGTTGCCTAGCAGAAGAAAATCTCATTAGATTAGGGAGTTTGAACACAAAGCATCCCCAGTCTAAAGGATTGGTCATAACAGATGTCATGTTTAATAAACAGGAACTAAAACTGAAAGTTGAAAGTTTAATGACACATCACTGAAACTGTTCTAGGTTCAGCGGACATCTAAGGGAACAGAGTAAATCCTCAAATACAACTGCGTACGAAAGCCTATGTGAAAGCATGTTGTCTGGATCCGATACAGGCAGAGTTTACAGCCATTCATTTGTACTGGACCTTAATACATCAGTGTACCAAACTGTAGGACAACACCTAAATTGCTCCTATGCAGCAGTCCTCAAAAAGGTAAATCAGGACACATTTATCATGAAGGATTTATAGCCCTGCACATATGAAGCCACTACCTCAGTGGTTGAAATACAAGGCTTACACTGACGAGAAAGGGTTAACTTCTCCACAATCAATTTCTACCAAAGCAAAATCACAGAATACATGCATGCAAAGCCAATGCCTTAAAAGTCACACAATTCCTATATGGCCACCCTCTTGGGAGACAGGTTAAAGTTAAGGGGGCGGTTAGATTTTGCTTCCTCTAGATGAGACAGTAGAGTAGCCCTCAATAGGCAAGACCAAGGGGACATGAATGAAGCAAATGCAAAGTCACATGATTCTACCTCAGGGTATGCAAGGGACCAATCAGGATCATCTTGAACAAAG